>BDMV01000005.1:20402229-20540033 GCA_008326285.1 Oryza officinalis
TGTACAGTCTCATTTGGGATATCCGTCGACATGGTGACACGATTCTTGAACCATGCGTTGAACCGAGAGTTATGTTCTCTGTTAATCCACGTCTCAGATCGACCCGTGTTCTCCTGCCGGATTTTGGCTAAGTGCTCCTCAAAGTATGGGCTAACTTCTGCCATATGTTGGAGCACAGCAAAATGAGCCTGCCCGTAGGAAGCTTGATCGGGCCTAAATCTTTTCCTCCCGATTGTGCCAGCACCTGACAACCTTCCTTCGTGACGAGACGCTGGAACTCCGATAGGCTCGGCCTCGGACATGTAATGCACGCAGAACTCAATGACCTCCTCGGTCGTGTAGCCTTCAATGATGCTCCCCTCCGGTTTTGCTCTGTTCCGAACGTATGCCTTCAGAACTCCCATGTACCTCTCGAACGGGTACATTTCTCTTAGAAAAGCCGGGCCACATAATTTTGTTTGCTTCACAAGATGAACAGGGAGATGAACCATGATATCAAAGAAAGACAGTGGAAAAAACATCTCCATGTGGCAGAGGGTATTGACAATATCGGTCTGCAACCCATCTAGATCTTCGGGATCTATAACTTTCTGTCCGATGGCATTGAAAAAGGCGCACAGACGTTGGATTGTATGACGGACTTTCGGTGGAAGAATGCCTCTGATAGCAACTGGCAAGATTTGTGTGATTAGCACGTGGCAATCGTGCGACTTCATTCCAACCAGTTTTAGGTCTTCCGATTTGACGTACTTACTAATCCTCGCTGAATAGCCCGATGGAACTTTAATATCTTTCAGGCATGATAACATTGCGATCTTCTCATCCTTCGACAGTGTGTGGCAAGCTGGAGGGAGGTACACTCTACCTGTCTCAGCATTTGTTACGGGCTGGAGTTCACTACGAATGTTCATTTCATTGAAATCAAGGCGCGCGTTCAACCCGTCCTTTGTTTTGCCGGGAATATTCAGCAGCAGGCCAACCAAACTCTCACACACATTCTTTTCTACATGCATGAGATCAATGCAATGACGGACCTCAAGATCTTTCCAGTAAGGTAATCGCCAAAATATTGACTTTTTCTTCCACATACCCTTGTCCTTTGCCTGACTACGTTTTCTTTTCTTCCCAAACTCGTTGGTAATGTCCTTGACCAAGTTGTGGACCTCATCTCCGGACAAATCCTTGGGAGCAGGCTGAAGTTCTCTCTTACCGTTGAAAATATTCTTCTTCCTTCGAAATGCGTGACGTAGCGGGAGCCACCTCCTATGACCCATATAAACCATCTTTCGTGATTTCTTCAACCACCGGCTGCGTGTATGTTCCATGCAGTCAGAGCATGCCTTCTTTCCTTTCACGGTTTGGTCAGAAAGATTACCGAGGGCGGGATAGTCATTAATGGTGCAGAACAGTAGAACTCATAGCTTGAAATTCTCCTGACCATATGCATCCCAAGTTTCCACACCTTCTTTCCAGAGCATCTCAAGATCGTCCATAACAGGCTCCAAGAACACATCGATATCATTGCCCGGTTGTTTCGGTCATTGGATTAGCAAGCACAGCATAATATATTTTCTTTTAAAGCACAACCATGGCGGTAGGTTAAAGTTTGAAATAAGAACTGGCCAGGTGCTGTGAGTACTACTCATGTCTCCAAAAGGATTCATGCCATCTGTACACAGACATAGTCTCATGTTTCTGAGGTCGGCAGCAAAGTCTTTGTGTTTTCGATCGATATTCCTCCATTGAATCGAATCCGCTGGGTGTCTTAGCATACCGTCGTTCCTTCTCTCCGTGGCATGCCAACGTACTAAATTTGCCTCCTTGGGGTTTGCAAATATTCTTTTGAAACGATCAATGATAGGTAGATACCACACAACCTTCACGGGACCACCTCGCTTTGATTTTTTTTCCTTCATCAGGACTTTTCTTACGCTTCTATCGAGAGGCTTTGCATACAGGACAAGCATCTAACTCTGCATATTGCTTGTGGTACAATATGCAGTCGTTTCGACAAGTGTGAATTCTACGGACCTCTAACCCCAGGGGACACAAAACCTGCTTTGCTTCATATGTCGTCTCGGGCAATGTGTTCCCATCAGGCAGCATGGCTTTCAAAATTCCCAAAAGCTCTGTGAAACTCTTGTCTGCCCATCCACTACTTACCTTCAGCTTCATTAGGTCCAAGGTAGCTGATAATTTGGTCTGCTTTGCTTTGCATCCGGCGTACAGAGGCGTCTGCGAGTCACTAACCAACCTGCTGAACTTTACGGAATCTCTCTCGTTGTAAGCTGGATCCTCAACGTCACGTAACATGTCTTGCAGTAGATCATGATCAACATCAACCATTTCACCGCCTAGTGGAGAAGGTACAAACATGTCATGCTCATCTTCATCTTCCTGATTTTGCGCACCAGTACTGTCTGCAGCAGCACCACTTCCTGATTCCTGCTCTCCATGCTTAACCCAACATGTGTAGCCCTCCATGAATCCTCGTTGTATCAGATGAGCGTGTACGTCCATTCGGCTATCAAACATATTTTCATTCTTGCAATCTGCACATGGACAACACATGTAATCGCTGTTTCTTCTTTTCCTATCCTCCTCCGCGACGTTAATAAAATTTAATACCCCATTTCTATACTCTTGACTATGACGTTTCACAGATTTCGCATACATCCAACTTCGATCCATCTCTACAGAAATGAAAAAAGAATCAGAGAAACATCTTATAAGATAAATACTGCTAAATTCATAAAAATTGATGAATTTTCTAAATTAATGATTATTATTTGTCACTTACCTTTATGAATTTACTCTTTGGGAAAAAAAATTTCGCCCCCTCCAACCTCCCACCAGAGTTGTGAATAGTGGGATACAGATACTCTAAGCGGTTGCGGCTATTTATAGTGTGCACTAACAATCGGGCATATAAGGTATCTTTATCGGACCTAAAAAAAAGCCCGTCACAGAGGAGTGCCATCTATGACGGGCTTTGTAGATATCTCAAATAGGCATCAAGATGGGGCCCGTCACAGATGATTGTCATCTGTGACGGGCTGCAATTACAGCCTGATGAGATATTTAAGGTTATCTCAATCGGGCCTTAAGTTGGGGCCCGTCACAGATGATTGTCATCTGTGACAGGCTCCAACTACGGCCCGATTGAGATATTTAAGGTTATCTCAATCGGGCCCTAGTTTAGGCCCGTCACAGATATGTGTCATTCGTGACGGGCTTCAGTTCTATGCACATTTAACATGTCTCTCCGACCATATCTCAATTGGCCTCTTTTTAGGCCCGTTTGAGATGTTTTCTTTGTGACGGCCCGCAAAATCCAGTTATATTACAGCCCGTCACAGATGAGAGGATCTGCACTAGTGATCTTAAGTTGAAGTTGATTAGCAAGCTATTCTATCGAATATCTCTCTTACTCACTACTTGGCATCATGGTTAATATACTGAAAGGTGTCAACTGTGGTTATGGATACACAAAGGATGAGTGACTATTTATGCATGTATGATCCCACTCATTCAAATACGTGCGTTGGTCACGTTGGACATTGGACGGTATATTACATAGGGTGCCCACAAGCGGTGTTTGTCTTTCTTAGTGTTTCTTCTGATATATCGTTCAGCAGGTAGGCTTTACACCCGGCATCCTTAGGTAACCAAACACTCAGGTGTTCTTTTCTAATTAAGATAAAGATTTTTTTTTGATTTTCGTTAGCACACTTTCAAATTGCTAAACGGTATATTTCATGCAAAAACTTTATATATAAAAGTTGCTTTAAAATATCAAATAAACCTATTTTTCAAATTTATAATGATTAAATATCAATTAATCATATGCTAATGACTTTCTCATTTTACACCCTAACTTCATTTTAATCTTCATCAATCTCAAAACACCACCTCGACCTAGCTATACAGTCTGTCCAAATATTCATCCCCATTTCCCAGATGAATTTGTCGAGAACCGTACCCTGTCAAATTATGCAACATGACGATTACAATCACCTGGCCGATGTAGCATTTCTGCAAGGCCAGCAGTAAGAATGCGCTGTAGCATGTCTAGCATTTGTCTGGTCCTCAAAAATAGTAACCGAACAACTCCCGGAGCCTCCCATGCCTATCATCGCAACCCACTGGCCTGGTCCTCAACTCACTAGTCATCACTCTTTCATTCCTATCTGTCAATTAGTAGCACTTGTACTCGTTCATATCGCCTTATATGGAGAAAAATAGACTGCTTTCAGGTTAGTAGTTGGTGAGGAAAAAATGACCAGGACCTGAAAAAAAAAGAAATTTGTTCCTTTTTTTTTCTATTCTGTAGTACCAGCCAAGTTCGTTGTCTTCAGAGTTTATGTAATTTGTTGTTCAATTGGAAGTGCCATATGCAGTAATCTGGAAGGGTGTTACTACTGTAAATCTGCAGGTTGCGTCTCATTTATGGACCAGAAGAGTGCACATATCTGCAGTCGATTTGTACTGCTAAATGATTTGACGCAAATATTAGTAGACCAGCAAGAGAATGCAGTATTGTTCTTTTTTTTTTTTCTCGAACACGAATGCAGTATTGTTCAATTGGGCATCTTCTAGGCTAAGATAAAAAGTGAGTCATATTGGTTTCAAATTACATAAAAAAATCGTCATCGTCAAACCCAAATTCTTTCTTTATTTGAAGACATCATGAAAGGATTTCCAAACAAATCATTTTCTCTCGGATAATTTTTTTGCTAAATAGTAATATGTCGAGTTCAGTTCAGCAGAAACCTCATTGTGCTCGAACCTATCAAAAAGACATCATGACGATAGTGAAGTCCACTCCTGGTTGTGGCGTCTGCGCAACTTCTCATGCACGAGATTTCAGTGACGACAGTCAAACTGAAAGCATCACGCTGCATGGCTAGAGTAGCCTCCAAATCCATGCATGAAACAATGTTCATCGAGATATCCCATCCATGTTTTGTGCCATCACCATCCATGTCACACTCAATGCATGGAGCACCTGCCACCATGGTATTTGACACAAGTAACAGAACTCCTGAATGGATTTTAAAACATCATTTTAGCCCCTAGACAACAATACTAAGCTCCCTTAACCAAAATCCTTCTTATTTTTATTGTTTCGAATGAATTCAGCAACCTCTATTTGCTAAAACCCCCTAAAAGAGGACATCGATCTGGATGTTAATATCCATGCGGACATAGCAGAATGAGCTGGAGCGTGGAACCTCCGCTAAGGCCAGTACTTCTGCCAACGCCCACAGCCAGCTCCATGAATGAAACATTAGATCTCTCAGCCAGATCTTGACTACGAAGCGGCCATATCAGCACTGCCATTTCAGTTCAATGCATCACCTGCCACAGTTGATTCATCCTGAGTAACAGACGAACTCCTGATGCCTCATAAGCGCGCCTACTATAGCAACTTCCATTTATATCTCTCTTGATGTCGGCTTGTAGCACTTGTGCTGGTTTGCCTGTTCTTATATGGAGCAGAAAGGTGAGCTGAATATCATATATAAATGCACAATCTAATTCTGATGAAGATTCAGGTTTGCAGTTGAGTTCAATGTTTATCTACAATTGCAAGCTTAATCGTTTTGATGGTTATACCTTTCTTTGTAAGATATGCAAAAAAGGGTTGCCTTCTGGTAGTCAGGCCGGTGGTAGGTGAGGAAGAAATAGGTAGGTTCTAACTACTGTTCTTTAATTTTGTTTCACTATATACTGGCCAAATTAACTTATGTCTTAATCTAAATGAAAATGAAGTGAAACTTATTAATCGTCTCCTTTCTATTCACTCCACCAAAATGTTTGGTAGCTCTAGAATGTTGTTAGTTAGTTTTGAAGGGTAATATGGTCATTTCATGGCAAGCAAGTGATTAGCTAAAAATGCTTGCCATGGTCAAAAGTGATAAGTAAACGTGAACTGAGGAGTAACAATTTGCATGGCATTTTGAGAAGTTCACGCTTTAGCTCAACCAGGATGTTGCAACCCATACTCTATGGCGCTGCATCATAGCTGAACTCAACTTGTGACTGCATGGGCTTATGACTGCATCTACAGGACGTACTGAAGAAAAACTCCTGATGCTTCTCAGACCTACCGTACGAAGAACTAGTACCCAGCATGATCCCCTCCGTAGTCTGTGTGTGTCTCTGTGTGTTGTCTGAACTCGGAGGGGAAATCTTATATATCCTGCTACCATTTACCAAATGTATTATTAGTCTAACCTTCGTAGAAAAGAAAACAACAAAAAATAAGCGAAGAAGAGAAAAGAGAAGAAAGGTGCAATCTGACTACATGCATTTAATTAGTATTCAAAATTGGATGACCAGAACTGTGTACAAATCAGTATTAGGCACTTAGGCCTAATCATTCATGATCCTGCATATGTATTCGTTTATGATCAGAAGAAGTATATTAAAAAGCATCCACTTCTGTTCATGATCAGAACAACAAGTAGCAGGTGATCATGCATATGCCTGAACCAACCCCAAAAAGCAGTGGCGTAGCCAGGATTTTTTCCTTCGGTAGTCCTAATTGATCACTGGTTCACATCACATGCTAAAATTTTTTAGTACCATAAAGCCGATATATAAGTACAAACACTACAACGGTACCCCTCATCTGTGTCGGGCTGCAACCCACATCTGTGTCGGGTATGGCGCCCGACACAGCGCAAAGGTCAGTGATGTGAGGAATCATCTTAAACGGGCATAAGTCCGTCACGGATGAAGCTATCTCAATCGGGCCTCAACTAATGCCCGTCACCGATAGCTTTGACCGAGACGACCAGTCAAACTATAGCCCGTCACGGATGACTATCTCAATCGGGCTACAACTAGCGCCCGTCACGGATGATTGTCTCTCTCCAACGGGTCTAAACAGAAGCTCATCATAGAGGACTATTGTTCTCAATCGGGCCCCAACTATAGCCCGTCACAGATTACTGTATTCTCAATTGGGCCTTAAGTTACAGCCGTCACGGTTGACTATAAATCAATCGGGCTTTAACTTATAGCCCGTCACCGATGAGTATGACCACAAAAAAAATAAATATAGTTTTTTGGCTAGCCTCAGGCCTGTGCTAGCCATGCCCGCTGCAAAATAACAAAAATACATCCCAGCATCCCCATCCCAGCATTCACATATATTCACATATATTCACACATCCGAGCATCCCCATTCACATATATTTTATAGAAATAACATCCATATTCACACATGCATACTGGTCACATGCATAGAGATAACAAATATAATAAACATAAATATTACATAATAACATGTGTTTGATAATTCAAACAGGACGTTAAAAAATGTTCATCACTTACACCTGAACCCTAAACATTCCTTTAGGGTGAATAATTTTGTGGAGGACGAAGTCGGCAATCTCCTCACGAATATCCTCAAAGCTGCTACCCGGATCCTTTGAAAATTTGTCCTACATGTACATAATTCGAAATTAGTCGAACGATCTTTACATACATATACATACATACATATATATATATATATATATATATATATATATATATATATATATATATATACACATATATATATATATATATACTTCAATTTAGTTACAACATGTCAGGAATGAGACCACAAACCTCCAATTCAGCCAAAGTCTTCACCTTTTCTTTGCACGGAAGGCGCATGTTGTGGCAGACATGGAATCCGTACTGGTCGTCTATTTGTTGTTTGACTGGGAAGTCCTTCTTGTGGATAAGAGTGTCATGCCCTGTCTTTCGAAGGCCTCCTTTTTGCACATATTGGCCCCACACTTCATCTATTACGAGTTGAATCGGGGTCCAATCATACAATTGCTTGTCAATTTTGGAGTTTAAGTAGTGGCATGTACTCCACTTAGGCGTTATTACCAATAGGATCCAATGTCCACTGCGGCATTAAATTAGTTAAAGTTAATACTAAAGCTAGAGGTGTAATGCAATGTATTTAGGGAACACACTTACTATTGATTGTAGGCACACATGATGTACTCCTTGTCTTGTCGGGCCCAGAAGGTGTCAAACAAGTAGTTTACCATTCCACTACGGTCCCCTTGAAGATTTGTGACATTGACTACCTGAGGATCAAGGAAGGCAACTTCCAGTGCATTCTTGAGACACCACTTCCAACTATACCTACACGCAAGCCAAACGCTCTTATAAGCATGTTACACGGATTGAGATGAATAATTTTCGTGAGCAAGAGTACTTACAAGGAGTAGCACTTGAGGAGGGTTGTGTCCACCGAGCGGAGCCTGTAGAGGTCGAACAGATTCTTGAAGTCTATCACGATAAAATTTGATGGCCCAAGGAATGGCGCTCTGGCGTGTTCGCCTATTATATCATTTTCTCTATTCTTCCTCCTCACGTTAGATTTCTCCATGTAGTACATGTGTAGCTCCTTGCAAGCGGTGCCCATCGTTGCTAGCACGTCGTCTCCAACCAATGGCATGCCTAGTTGGTAGGACGATGGAGGTATGGGCTTCCTATGTGTGACGGGCCCCTTGCTCAGATCTAACTTTGTTGGAGCAAGACGTGAGAGGTGCAGCTTTCCTTTTCCTCGCACCCCTGCAGGAGGTTTTTCGATAACTCTTCTCTGGGGGGAAGAATGCGCCTTCCTGCTCTTCTTCAGGGGTGGGGGTTTAGTGATCGTCATGCTGTCGACCTCCATAGGCTCGCCCCCAAAGTCCGTGTCGTACTGTAACTGGACATCGTCAATTTCATGACGACCGGGAGCTGGAGGGGCTGAAGGAGCAGGGGTACTTTGTACTATTAGACGACCGCTTGGTGCAGTGCTTGGCCTCGGGATCACCCTTATCTCAATGAGGTCCTTGGGCCATTGGATGAAGGTTCCACGTGCATTTCCAAGGGTTAGGACCTCGTCGTTCGGTGCCAGAGGGAGGAGGAAATGATCGAATTTGGGCTTCATTGAGTCAACTTGCACTTTCGCATAATCAGCCCTAAGTTGCGCCCCATGCACTCTTGTCTCCGGGGTCGGCTTGAAAGCAAGGCCCTCAGCTGCAGGAACAGAGAAGGTCGGCACCACCCTTACTATCAGGGTGCAGCTAGTTGGTTCCTGCGATAGATTCATAAATATTGTTAGAATAGTACTTACCATATGGTATCGTTAAGAACTCTATGCGTACTATATTATCGTACCGTTATTTGGTCGACGGCGGCGTGGACCGATGGTGGATCTTCCCCCGCCTCAGTTGATGCACAACTGCTGCGCCTCTGCGTGGGACTAGCTAAATCTTGTTGCGTAGCAGCAGCGGCAGCCACCGGGAGATGTTGCTCTTCTCGAATCTCTTACCTGATACGGGCCCTCATTGATTCAAGCTTTTCGTCGAATTCAGAGCTCAATTCGGCTCTGACCTGCTCCCGGATCTGGGCGGCAAGGCGGGCATCTTTCTCCGCCTTCGTGAGTGTCCGCTTCTTGTACTGCCACGCGTAGTCCAGAAATCCAACTTTCCATGGTACGTTTGCGCCAAGTCCCCTTGTCCGTCCACGGTGTTCCTTGTTGCCCAACGCTTTACTGAGGATGTCGTCCTCGCGTCTTTGAGAACTGACCTCTTGCGAGGCTTCTTGGGAGGCAACCAACTCCTTCTGCAGTTCAATTGAGATCGGATTCAATGAAAAGTTCAGGCTGAAACAGTGCGAACAAATACTGAGATTAGGCACTTACTATATTATCGTACACTTGTTGATCTTGGGGATTTGGAAGCGAAACTGTCCCATCCTCATTCTTCTGGTACCTCGCCCGGGCCCAATTCCTTGCACGTGGGTGTGGGATATCGGCAAACACCAGCGGTNACAAAGTTAATTTCACTACATACGGATAAAATAACCTAAAAATAGTGCCTAAGAGTAAAGTATTTTCATTAAATTAATTCAAAATCACTAAAATAACTAAGTGTCATCATATCTAAATACGAATTTCACTAAATACGGATAAAATAACATACATTTCCCCTAAAATCACTAAAATAATCTAAAAGTAAAGTATTTTCGTTAAATTAATTCAAGATCACTAAAATAACCTAAAATTAAAGTATTTTCATTACTTTAATTCAAAATCACTAAAATCACTAAACTTAACTAAAATAACGTACATTTCACTAAAATCACTAAAATAACCTAAAAGTAAAGTATTTTCATTAAATTAATTCAAGATCACTAAAATAACGTAAAAGTAAAGTATTTTCGTTAAATTAATTCAAAATCACTAAAATTAGTAAACTTAACTAAAATAACCTACATTTCCCCTAAAATCACTAAAATAATCTAAAAGCAAAGTATTTTCGTTAAATTAATTCAAAATCACTAAAATCATGTAAAATTAAAGTATTTTCATTAAATTAATTCAAAATCACTAAAATCACTAAACTTACCTAAAATAACCGACATTTCACTAAAATCACTAAAATAACCTAAAAGTAAAGTATTTTCGTTAAATTAATTCAAGATCACTAAAATAACGTAAAAGTAAAGTATTTTTGTTAAATTAATTCAAAATCACTAAAATTAGTAAACTTAACTAAAATAAACTACATTTCCCCTAAAATCACTAAAATAACCTAAAAGTCAAGTATTTTCGTTAAATTAATTCAAAATCACTAAAATCATGTAAAATTAAAGTATTTTCATTAAATTAATTCAAAATCACAAAAATCACTAAACTTACCTAAAATAACCGACATTTCGCTAAAATCACTAAAATAACCTAAAAGTCAAGTATTTTCGTTAAATTAATTCAAAATCACTAAAATCACTAAACTTAACTAAAATAACCTACATTTCCCCTAAAATCACTAAAATAACTAACCGGAGGCAGCGCTTGCGTAGGAGGCCGATGGCGGCGTTGGCGGTCGAGCAGGCCGGCGGCGGCGCTTGCGGACGAGGAAGCCGGCGGCGGCGGACGAGGAGGCCGGCGGCGGNAACCTAAAATCACTAAAATAACCTAAAATCACTAAAATAACCTAAAATCACTAAAACCTAAAATCACTAAAATAACCTAAATTAACTAAAACCTAAAATCACTAAAAACCCTAAAATCACTAAAACCAAAACCCTAAAATAACCTCGACGGCGGCGCTTGCGGACGAGGAGGCCGGCGGCGGCGCTTGCGGATGAGGAGGCTGGTTTCGGCGCTTGCGAACGAGGAGGCCGGCGGCGGCGCGTGCGGACGACGAGGCCGGTGGCGGTGGTGGATGAGGAAGCCGGCGGCGGCGGTGGCTGTTCTGTGACTTAGAAAAATTTTCGCGCTCTCAGTGCTCTCGGTGCTAGGGTTATGTGACTTAGAAAAATTTTCGATCAGATCTAGATCCAGCGTGGATATCTTAGTACGGGCAGTGAGTGAATATCTCAATCGGGCGTAAACAAAAGCCCGTCATGGATGAGTCATCTGTGACGGGCTCTAGTGTAGGCCTGATATAGATGACTCAATCTCTATCGGGCCTACACTAGGGCCCGTCACAGATGAAAGCATCCGTGACGGGCCATATTTTAATGCTCGATAGAGATTGAGTCATCTATATCGGGCCTACACTAGAGCCCGTCACAGATGACATTTGACTCCTGTTCATCGTTGACTTGAACTGAAAATAAATAACTGCAATAAAGTACTTCACAATGAAAATTCACTAATTTTTCTAAACTCACAATAATTAACTTATTATCCCAAATAATTATGTGAAGTACAATAATTCACTAAATTTTCTAAATTCGCAATAAAAGTTATTACAAGTTCCACCAATTTACCTAAGTTTTTTTATAATACAAAATACTTCATGTGTACAACTGGATGGGTCACAAGGTTATGCCTTCCATATGATCTGATCGAGTATATGCCACAGGCTCTTGTGGATCATCGTCAAGGTCGATTTGAGGTCGTACGTGAAGATTCTGGTTGTACTCTTCTTCGTCGACGACGTGGTCAACACCAACAATTCGGCGCTTGCCATCCCTCACGATGTGCATCTTCTTGTTCGCGGGGTCCTTTATGTAGAAAATCTGCACGACTTGTTTCGCAAGTACGAATGGTTCGTCGGCGTATCCAACCTTGGATAGATCTACTAAAGTGAAGCCTTCCTTATCGACTTTAACACTAGTGCGTATATTGACCCAACGGCATCGAAACAAAGGAACCTTGAACTTCACGTAGTTCAGCTCCCAGATCTGCTCAATGCGGCCGTAGTATGTGTTCGACCCAACTTGATCCTAGAAGGCATCTATACGGACTTCGCTGTTTTGCACTGTGCTTTTGTCATCTTGCTAGACGGTGTAAAATGTGTATCCATTAATATCGTATCATTGCCATGTCTCTATGGCCCAACACGGTCCCATACCCAACAAGTGTACAGTCTCATTTGGGATATCCGTCGACATGGTGACACGATTCTTGAACCATGCGTTGAACCGAGAGTTATGTTCTCTGTTAATCCACGTCTCAGATCGACCCGTGTTCTCCTGCCGGATTTTGGCTAAGTGCTCCTCAAAGTATGGGCCAACTTCTGCCATATGTTGGAGCACAGCAAAATGAGCCTGCCCGTAGGAAGCTTGATCGGGCCTAATTCTTTTCCTCCCGATTGTGCCAGCACCTGACAACCTTCCTTCGTGACAAGACGCTGGAACTCCGATAGGCTCGGCCTTGGACATGTAATGCACGCAGAACTCAATGACCTCCTCGGTCGTGTAGCCTTCAATGATGCTCCCCTCCGGTTTTGCTCTGTTCCGAACGTATGCCTTCAGAATTCCCATGTACCTCTCGAACGGGTACATTTCTCTTAGAAAAGCCGGGCCACATAGTTTTGTTTGCTTCACAAGATGAACAGGGAGATGAACCATGATATCAAAAAAAGACAGTGGAAAAAACATCTCCATGTGGCAGAGGGTATTGACAATATCGGTCTGCAACCCATCTAGATCTTCGGGATCTATAACTTTCTGTCCGATGGCATTGAAAAAGGCGCACAGACGTTGGATCGTATAACGGACTTTGGGTGGAAGAATGCCTTTGATAGCAACTGGCAAGATTTGTGACATTAGCACGTGGCAATCATGCGACTTCATTCCAACCAGTTTTAGGTCTTCCGATTTGACGTACTTACTAATCCTCGCTGAATAGCCCGATGGAACTTTAATATCTTTCAGGCATGATAACATTGCGATCTTCTCATCCTTCGATAGTGTGTGGCAAGCTGGAGGGAGGTACACTCTACCTGTCTCTGCATCTGTTACGGGCTGGAGTTCACTACGAATATTCATTTCACTGAAATCAAGACGCGCTCAACCTGTCCTTTGTTTTGCCGAGAATATTCAGCAGTAGGCCAACCAAACTCTCACACACATTCTTTTCTACATGCATGAGATCAATACAATGACGGACCTCAAGATCTTTCCAGTAAGGTAATCGCCAAAATATGGACTTTTTCTTCCACATACCCTTGTCCTTTGCCTGACTACGTTTTCTTTTCTTCCTAAACTCGTTGATTATGTCCTTGACCAAGTTGTGGACCTCATCTCCGGACAAATCCTTGGGAGCAGGCTGAAATTCTCTCTTACCGTTAAAAATATTCTTCTTCCTTCGAAATGCGTGACGTAGCGGGAGCCACCTCCTATGACCCATATAAACCATCTTTCGTGATTTCTTCAACCACCGGCTGCGTGTATGTTCCATGCAGTCGGAGCAAGCCTTCTTTCCTTTCACGGTTTGGCCAGAAAGATTATCGAGGGCGGGATAGTCATTAATGGTGCAGAACAGTAGAACTCGTAGCTTGAAATTCTCCTGACCATACGCATCCCAAGTTTCCACACCTTCTTTCCAGAGCATCTCAAGATCGTCCATAACAGGCTCCAAGAACACATCGATATCATTGCCCGGTTGTTTCGGTCCTTGGATTAGCTAGCCCAGCATAATATATTTTCTTTTTAAGCACAACCATGGTGCTAGGTTAAAGTTTGAAATAAGAACTGGCCAGGTGCTATGAGTACTACTCATATCTCCAAAAGGATTCATGCCATCTGTACACAAACATAGCCTCATGTTTCTGGGGTCGGCAGCAAAGTCTTTGTGTTTTCGATCGATATTCCTCCATTGAATCGAATCCGCTGGGTGTCTTAGCATACCGTCATTCCTTCTCTCCGTGGCATGCCAACGTACTAATTTTGCCTCCTTGGGGTTTGCAAATATTCTTTTGAAACGATCAATGATAGGTAGATACCACACAACCTTCGCGGGACCACCCCGCTTTGATTTTTTTCCTTCGTCAGGACTTTTCTTACGTTTGTATCGAGAGGCCTTACATATAGGACAAGCATCTAACTCCGCATATTGCTTGTGGTACAATATGCAGTCGTTTGGACAAGCGTGAATTCTACGGACCTCTAACCCCAGGGGACACAAAACCTGCTTTGCTTCATATGTCGTCTCGGGCAATGTGTTCCCATCAGGCAACATGGCCTTCAAAATTCCCAAAAGCTCTGTGAAACTCTTGTCTGTCCATCCACTACTTGCCTTCAGCTTTATTAGGTCCAAGGTAGCTGATAATTTGTTGTGCTTTGCTTTGCATCCAGCGTACAGAGGCGTCTGCGAGTCACTGACCAACCTGCTGAACTTTACGGAATCTCTCTCGTTGTAAGCTGGATCCTCAACGTCACGTAACATGTCTTGCAGCAGATCATGATCAACATCAACCATTTCACCGCCTAGTGGAGAAGGTACAAACATGTCATGTTCATCTTCATCTGCCTGATTTTGCGCACCAGTACTGTCTGCAGCTGCACCACTTTCTGATTCCTGCTCTCCATGCTTAACCCAACATGTGTAGCCCTCCATGAATCCTCGTTGTATCAGATGAGCGTGTACCTCCTTTCGGCTATCAAACATATTCTCATTCTTGCAATCTGCACATGGACAACACATGTAATCATTGTTTCTTCTTTTCCTATCCTCTTCCGCGGCGTTTATAAAATTTAATACCCCATTTCTATACTCTTGACTATGACGTTTCACAGATTTCGCATACATCCAACTTCGATCCATCGCTACAGAAATGAAAAAAGAATGAGAGAAACATCTTATAAGATAAATACTGCTAAATTCATGAGAATTGATGAATTTTCTAAATTAATGATTATTATTTGTCACTTACCTTTATGAATTCACTGTTTTCTTTCGGAAAAAAAAAATTTTGCCCCCTCCAACCTCTCACCAGATTTGTGAATAGTAGGATACAGATACTCTGACGGTTGCGGCTATTTATAGTGTGCACTAACTACCGGGCATATAAGGTATTTTTATCAGGCCTAAAAAAAAGCCCGTCACAGAGGAGTGCCATCTGTGACGGGCTTTGTAGATATCTCAAACGGGCCTTAAGTTGGGGCCCGTCACAGATGACAGACGGGCTGCAATTATAGCCCGATGAGATATTTAAGGTTATCTCAATCTGGCCTTAAGTTGGAGCCTGCCACAGATGATTGTCATCTGTGACGGGCTCCAACTACAGCCCGATTGAGATATTTAAGGTTATCTCAATCGGGCCCTAGTTTAGGCCCGTCACAGATATGTGTCATCCGTGACGGGCTTCAGTTCTATGCACATTTAACATGTCTCTCCGACCATATCTCAATCGGCCTCTTTTTAGGCCCGTTTGAGATGTATTCTTTGTGACGGCCCGCAAAATCCAGCTATGTTACAGCCCGTCACAGATGAGAGGATCTGCACTAGTGAAATTTAGTGAAAAAGCAATACAAATAATATCTTACAACATCCATAAGCGGCTTACTTAACAAGCAAGTAAAAAATGTGCAAATATTACAACATATATAGTTCAACATAGATCTTACACACAAATAGAAAATTACACCTTTAATTTATCAAAGGTGCTGCACATATAATATATTATAGGTGTTGTTTCTTTAAAAATCGACGCCTATATAAAAAAATGAGCCGATCGAACCGAGCCCATCCTTATCCTCTTTACCCCCTTCCTCTCCTCGCCCTCCCCTCTCACCATGCCGCTCCTCCCCCTCCTCCTGCCGCCCCTCCCCACCAGCTGCTCAGGGGGGCCGGGATCCAACGCCGCCTCACCCCACCAGCCGATCAGGGGTGGTCGGATCTAGCGCTGCTTCTTCCCACCAGCCGCTTGGGGGTGGCCGGATCCGGCATCACCCCTTCGGCCTCCACTCCCTTCCGGCGCCCCTCCCTCTCCCCCTAAACATGCCTCCTGTCTGCCTCTCTGTGCCCTTTCTCCTCCTCTCTTCCACTGGAAGTGGTGGTGGTCTTTGGTGGCGTCGGCGGTGATATGAAAATAGGTGGCAGCATCGGAGGAGGGGAGGTTCAATGTGGCCGAGTCGGCAAAGAGGTCAAGGATGCAAGCAGCCTTGGTGTGCGAGCAGGGCTTCTAGGAGAGGACGACACGACAGCGATGACCACGGACGGATCCATAGGTTGTGGCGGCGGCGGCTCTCGTGCTCGGCTCCGGTGATGGCTTCCACGAGTGAATCTGGTGGCAGCGATGGTTGAGTTCTCTGTAGTCACCTCCTTTTATTTTGTTTTTGATGATTGCTTGATATGAAATTGTTGATGATTCGGTTGAAATTTCTGTGATTTCTAGGAAATTTTTATTGATGATCTGGTTGAAATTTATGTGAAATTGTTAATGATCCGGTTGAAATTTGTTCGATGGATCGATGGTGGTCAAGGGGTGATGGGGAGTGGCTCGATGCATCGGCTTGATTTGATTTCTCTCATCAGTGCCGCTTGCTAGGTGCCGGTAGGGAAAACCGGCACCTATGCAAGGTTCCCAACCGGCACCTATTTCGTTTTCTGTAGTAGTGGAAGCCACTAATCACAAATAGTTCAACATAGATTTACACACACAAATCGATTTATGAAGGCATGAACTATTGATCCACAGAGGCCCCCTACGCCTCCCCCACCAAAAAAAAATTAGGCTAGATGAAGAGGAGTGCATAGTAGAGGCATGCATGTTTCTGTTTGTTGCCTGAAAGGCGGAGCATCGGATCAGCGGAGTGGGAGGCCGGATGGGAGTGGAGACGGGCAGACGGCGAGCGGCGGCACTATGGCAAGCCGGCAACCGATGTCCGGTGAGGCGACGACACGGGGAGGAAGTGTCACGGCCCCCGGCTCGATGCAGCGCCGGCGCGGACAGAGGACCCACAAGTGTCGGCGCGGACAGCGAACCCGCAGGCGTCGGCAGCGGCGTGGCACGGCACATGGACGTCGGTGGAATGCCTCCAGGCTGAAGGGAGTAGCGGCTGGCTGCTAGAGCGCCTCCAGGCTTCCCTCCCTCAACGCATCAACAGTCAACCTTAGCTGCTTGTGGCCTTGTGGGCTGTTACTATTGGATTTAGGCCAAACAGGCTGTCTGGGTCTAATTTTTTTTGGGGTGGGGGTATCTAGGCCAAATTCTAGGGTAGTTCAACGCCCGTGCCAAAAAGGTTTTAGAATCATTTGCATATAATTAATATATAATTTACTCAACTTATTTTCTAGATAATTTACTCTGCTTCTACGTAGGCACGGATCTGTCAACCATACTAGATAAGCATCCAAATCCAACATGTCAGCAGTACAGTTTTCTATCAAACTGTCCATAAATTAGTGGCACAAATATTAGGACAAGGGATCGGAAGTCATGATATTTGAATAATTCTTTGGACTCTTTTATGACGAATTACAGCTATTATGCATGCTTAGCTTGCAATTTACACACAGGTCAGCTGAACTCCTAAAAATCAAGTATTGAGAATCTTCATTCATCTTAGCTGAAGATAATTTATCAGTAGTTCTAACACTATGGATTTACGTAGGCAGCCATGCCATTTAATTTGGTAATCTACAGATGGGACAATTATAACACATGAACTCCTCATGTCTCCTAAGCCTACCATAGCAAATGTCATTGGAGGCTTGGAGCAGCCTGCATGAACTAACTGTTCATGTCTCACCGGTAGCTTGCGGCACTTGTTCTTCTTTTACTTCTTTTTTATGGGAGTAATTTTACCATCCTTAAGAAGATATCAGGAGGTATTATATTTTTTAGTATAAAACTTGGTACTTTAGGTATTATCTTGAGGTATCAAAATTTTTAGTGTAAAATTTAGGTACATAAAGTACTTTCTCAAGTACCATGATTTCTCCTTTTGAGGACCATGACGGGTCACCATGTATATCCTGTAAGGATGTATTGTTTGATTCAATAGAGCTAAATCTGCAATATCTACATTCATGTTCATTAGCTAGGTGTTGACACGAAATTCGTCGTGACACACGAAGCCCTAAGAGATCTGCTTAGCTCCAATTCAGGTCCTATCAATCGAGTTCAGGGCATGTTAGACAGTTTGATCCTGCAACTAACAAGATAGATAAATGGATTATATAAGATCACAGAGTTGATCAGCCAATTGGCCGATGTGATGTAACGATTCCAGCCAATGTCAATAGGGTTTTGATCAATCAGCTATAGATTCAATATAGATTCAAATAATCAGATGAACAATGTTATCATCGGCTAGAACCAAACTATGCATAATCATCAATAAACCGTTCTATATAAAGACAACCTTCATAGATCAAACCTAACCGAGACAATATAAGATTGAAATTGATAAAGATAGATTCAATTAAGTTTGACAATGAGCTGATGTAACTCAGAAGATACAACGAGGTAATATAATATGAACCAACCAGTCAAGCCTAATATAGTATAACAGATATAAATCTGATGGTTAAATCATATATCGGGTGGAGATCCAATGTAAGCAAACTAAAGTGTATATTGGTTAACCAACCGATACATCTGATAATTGAAGCCCACAATAATGATAACTTATCGACTAGAACACCGATGAACGTTGCATGAAAACCTATCGGCTTATTAGAACTAAACTTAGTAGCAACAACCTAATAGATCAGACCAAACCGAGACAGTATAAGATTGAAGACAATAAGAAAAACATATTTAGCCGATAGATACATACAAACGTGATGGATATATAAATGTATCTAAAACATCAGTACGATTAGAGAAACATCAACTTAGTCAAAATATCGGACCTAACCGAGAAAGTCCTAACTAAGCCGATACGACTCTAAACTGCAATGCAATTAAAGATAGAGTTGATATATCAGATAGGCCACGCTTGCGTCAACCTAGATAGAATATCGGACTAAACCAAGAAACACCGATACAAGCAAAGTTGATGGAACTTACTTACTCGCCGAAGATCGAACTCAACCGATGCGACCCAACTCGAAACTAAGAACTCGCTGGAATAAAAGGATGGCGATGCGCCGAAAGTAATTGTACTGATCTATGGAGATGATTTACAAAGACCTTGGGTGTACATATTTATGCCCTCAGGTTAATACTAGTCCTGATCGGACACGATACAAGTTTCCTAAAGATAAAAGGAAAAATACAAGTTCTGATCGGACACTAGACAAAACTTTCTAAATATAAAGGAACGTTACTAAATCCTGCCTAATTAATAGATAGAAAAATTGTCATGCCACAGTCTTCATGATTCCTTCTTGAACTCGGTCTCTTGAATGCTTCCATCGGCTAATCGACTTCTTTCCTTAACTGAATCCACTAAAGAACCCATACCAAATTTTGGTGTTAAAACATGCCCCTCAATTTTGGAGTATGAGAACTCATGCTTCAAAATTATCTTCTACCTGCCCTTCATGACTCCAAAATTTCTTCCTCCTTTGGCTCTTGCAATCGGCTTTCATGAGCCGATATCTTCTACATTATATGAGCTAGACTCTCGAACTTTTGGAAGAAAAATCTTTCTTTCATAGGGCTTAATAATCCTAGAAATGCCAATTCTGCTAATTGTTCATCACTTATGCTCAAACTATAGCATCGGCTGTGAACATCACGAAATCTTTGAATATATTCTAGAACCAATTCATCCACTCCTTGCCTAACTGATGTCAAATCTGAAAGCTTTATCTCATTGATTCTAGCAAAGAAATAAAAACTTATGAAACTACTTTTCTAGATCGGCCCATCTTCTGATTGAATTTATAGGTAATGATGAAAACTATATAAAAGCCGATTCAAATAATGATAATGGAAAGAATCTAACTTTCAAATCTTCTTCAGCCGATGTTTCTTCGCATTGAGCCAAAAATCGAGTGATATGTTCAAGTGTAAATATGTTGTCTTGTCTTGAAAATGTGAAGAAATCTAGGACCTTGTATTAGTGAGGTAGTGGAACCCTATCAAACCATTCAGTATATGGCTGCCGATACATAAAAGTTTGCTCTTTAGGATTGAGTCCAAACTGTTCCCTCATTATCTCAGCAATTCTATCGGCCCATTCATCGTTCCTTGCATTGCCCATATTATATTGATGCGGCACTGTTCCTTACATTTATTGATACTCTTCACCATGCCTATATTGATGAGGTTCATTTGGCCGATATTGATGTGGTTCTTTATACTGATGGTAATATGGTTGCCCCTCGAGCTGAATTCTTTGAGCAATTGATTCATCAACTGTCTTCTTGATCAAATTTTGCAATGTATTCATAAAAACTCTAGATTGATCGATTAATGCAAAATGTATAGCTTCATGCACCAAATCTTGAAAAGACTTCTGTGGACTAGTGATCTCATCTTGGCTTGGTTTACTTATCGGAATTGCCCTTGGAAATTGTGTCTTCTGAATTGGTCCTTGTTGTGTCATGCCGAAAGATTCAAAACAAACTTTTTAAAATCAGCCACGGATTGCTTTACCTATTGTCATTGTTCCTCCGTCAAATTCTCCATCATGATTGGGATCGTGCCATTATCATCGACTTCTTCTTTAGACATGTTGGCTTGAATATAATTGTCCCGCCGAGCGTGTCAAAAGCGTGTTGATGAAAAATTCGTCGTTCACACGAAAGCCTGGGAGATCTGCTTAGCTCTAATGCAGGTCCTATCAATAGGATTCAGGGCGTGCCAGTTAGTTAGATCCTGCAACTAACAAGATTGATCGATGATCAAGGAGTCGATCAGCCAATAAGCCGATGGGATGTAGCGAAGCCAGCTGATGTCGATAGGGTATAGATCCAATGTAGATTCAAATAATCATATAAACAATGGAATTTATGTTATTAGACCTAACCGAGAAAGTCCTAACTAAGCCAATACAACTCTAAACAGTAATGCAGTTAAAGATAGAATCAATATATCAGATATTCAACCTAGATAGAATATCAGACTTAACCGAGAAAGTTCTACCCACGCAGATACAAACGAAGTTGATAGAACCTACTTCCTCGCTGGAGATCGAACTCAACTGATGCAACCCAACTCGAAACTAAGAACTCACTAGAATAGAATAAAAGGGTGGTGATGGCCAAAAGTAATTGTATTGATCTGTGGAGATAATTTACAAAGACACCGGGTGTACGTATTTATACCTTTGGGTTGATACTAGTCTTGATTGGACATGATACAAGTTTCCTAAAGATAAAAGGAGAAATACAAGTCCTAATCGGACACTAGACAAAACTTCCTAACTATAAAGGAACATTACTAAATCCTGCCTAATTAATAGATAGAATTAAATTGTCATACCATAATCTTCACGATTCTTTTTGAAACTCGGTCTCTTCTGGATAGTCTTCCATCGGCTAATCGACTTTTTTTCTTGACCGAATCCACTAAAAAACCGTATCAAATTTTGGTATTAACACTGGGCTAGAAATAGGACAGGGCTGAGAGGGTTTAGCTGACGAAGGGCCCAACTCATTTCACGTTTACTTGGTACATATTAAAACACCCTACCTAATGAGAATTAAACATGTTTGCTTTACGTGGATTTTTTATATGTACTAAATGTTGCCTAAAATTTATTCTGCTGGAAGCTATTCTACCCTAAATTTCCTGATCATAGCTAACGTTATGTTTTAGTATCTAAAATAGATAATAATAAATCGTTCATCATTTTTTATTCTACCTTCTAAATTTGCCAAGTTTTTTGAAACAGTTTTGGAGAGCTCAAGTTCGGCAATAGACCATGACCAAGAGGCTAGAGGTGCTTGATTATCTGGAAGATGCCTACCTGGACATAACTGAATGTCATCATGTTCAGGTCTTTGAACTCAGGACAGAATAGTGAGAAAAGTACCCTGTGAGCTGGCCTCAAGTGACAAACTGGCAATAGAACTCCCAATGCCTTCTATGCCTATGATTTGCCAGGGAATGCTGGAGCTATATTTGAGCTTAACATCCATATGAACCTGCACTGAGCACTAATTCTCAGATTTCGTTGCAACTCTTTTATTGTCCAACTAAAATATAGTGACGAGATGTTTATCTGACATTTCTTAAGAAGAAAGGCCAGAGGGCCCAGTATTACAAGATGGTTATCTAGATTGTCCATCAGGAAAGATAGAAGGGCAACAGCCTGAACAAAGAAATGAAGAACACTTCAGGAATAATTATATTGTATGCGTGCTTCACTATCTAAAAAAATTCAGTTGGAAGCCCTAAATGTTCCACTGATAGAGTCTAAATGTCCCATGATTAATTAACTTCAGTTGTTAGATGGTGAGGCCTTTCAGTTCCTTCAGGACCATCCGAATTAGCATTAGAAGGCCATGATAAAATTAGGTGCACCAAAACACATCGATATAGGGATGGTCCTTGACTTCAAGAATTTGTGGATGATTATCTAGCGGAAATACAAAAGAAATCAGAAGATGTACGGATAAGTTGTTGCCAGTAGAGATAAATGCATAGGTGTTCAACTCTCCAAACATGCTAGATCGAAAACGCCACTTAGACACTATCAGTGGAACATTATTGCGATCATTCAACCTATTACAATCAAGTAATTGTTGAAAATCTAGTCATAATTCGGCATATGTTAATCCAGAAATATAACACAATAAACATGACATACGCAATAGAGAGTGATTCTAGCATGGTGATAAACATGAATATGCTAACAGGAATAATAGCATCTAAAAACATGTTTAACACTGAGATAAGAATAGTGATATACCCAGAAAACGCTCCAGAGGATGATGAGGCATTGGTGTTGCCTCTGTTGATGTTGACGTTCTTTGCTCCTCCATTGCCAGTGCCATCGCCGCCTCCATTGCCAGTGCTTGGGGCGATCGACATGTTCATGTAGAGAAAGAAGATCTTGATGCAAACGATGCAGTGCTGAGTAGTCGCGCGAAGAACGTGCTACCCAAAAACTTGATCGCCCGCTTACCCATGCAGGTTCTCAGGTGGATGGAGTTTTAGAGGCCTGCTCGTTCTAATTTCCCGTACGCGTAGGAACTCAGAATGGGGGAAACCGAAAGCGGCGCAGGAACAGAACAGAGGAGGTGGTGTTACCGAGGAAGAACAGAGATCATAGAGATATGAATAGGAGAGCTCTCTCTGTCTATCCCGGAGGAGGTGATAAGGAAGCACGCGAGAAGAACATTACAGGGAATTGATAGCACATAATGATCTTGTTTGTTACCGGAGTAACGTCACCATTGATGTGTTATGAGGAATTGATAACGCATAATAATCTCGTCCGTTATCAGAGTAACGTCATCATTGATGGCCGTCGGTTACGCCTTTGCTCATCAAAGCAAAACGTTAGGGAGACAAGTAGCCAGTCGTCCCGTCCCGTCATGATTGCCCACCTGCCCGCCTCACCTCATCCATAGCCCTGACCCAGCCCGGCCCTGCCGGCTGGCCAGTCTGTCTCAGCTCGGCACGCCCCACCACAATCTCAACCGCTCAACAGGTGCTCTCTGATAACAGCCTACTTAAGTGGAGGTCCCTCCACGTTGGTTTCCAAGATGGTATTAATCCCTTAACATTAATTGTGAGCCCATTTAATTTACTAGGATTAAATTGGGCCTAACCCATTTAATTCTAACAATCCCCACCAAATTTTAGGGCTTACAGGAAATGTTCTCAGTTCTGCACTTGTTTGTTATACCAGTATTTTGGTGGAGACTGTGAAGTTGAACTTCCACCTAAAAAAGGAGCTACAAGTAACCAGAACTGAACAATGGACTATGCCTTGAATTGTCGATCTTGTGCAGTTAGGTTTTACTCAATTCCTTAACTGACACTAGGCTACCGTTAGCATCCCCTCTGTTTGGAGCGTATAAGTCATATTTCAGGCCTAGAGCGGCATCAGGCGCGCGCGAGGCCGGCTGGTGGGCCTAGCCTAGGAACGGCGAGAGGGGAGGCGGCTGACGAGGTGGGCGTGGACTCGGTCAAGCCCACGTGGCTTGCCACGTCGGACCGAGGGGGAAGGAGAGGAGCCGAGAGCGGACGGGTCACGGCGGCAAAAGGGCGCCTGCAAATGGCGGCGACATGGAGAGAGAGGCTGGCATCGGCGGATAGAGGAGGAGAAGGGGAATCGGTTCGTCACGCGGATTGGATAGAGGAGGCACGACGTCGGCCAGCGGCAACGATGAAACTCGCTAGAGCGGCTCGCGCGGCTGCAGTATGTGACGACGGAAACAAGCGGCGCGACGAGAGAGAAAGAGAAAGTGGGAGTGGTCGACGGAGGCGCGCAGCTGTGCGTGGCGGCAGCGGGACGGCAGCACAGCGCGGGAGGAGGAGGGGAGAACGACGGCCAGGGCAGTGGGGTTGGGGAGGTCAAAGGGGTCTCCGGGTGGCGTCCGCGGGAGGAATCGACAAGAGGATGGCTGCCGAGGGCACGCGGCCAGGCGCATCGGCGACAAGACAGGAGCAACGGCGAGGAAGTGAGAACAAATGCGTGAGCTACCATGTCTTGTGCCATCTAGGAACTTCTAGCGAGTGCACAAGGGAGAAAATAGGAGGGAGGAGCCTCACCGACGGTGAGCAAGAGAGCTCCGTGGCGATGGTGGTGGGGCGAGGTTGATGCAGAGGCAGCACGGCATCGAGACATGAGTGGCCTGGGAAGGAGATGGGGAAAAACGACGATGAGATGGATGCGGCGTCGAGGCAACGTTGTTGGTCGTGGCGGTGCGGCAACGAGGTTGGCCACGCGGCGGTGAAGAACTTCCATAACGGCCAGGAGAAAAGGGAAAGAAGAGGAGTGGGAGAGGTTTATATAGGCGAAGAGGAGAAGGGAGCTAGGGTGCTTGGTGAGATGGCTTGGCACGGTCAAGGTGGAGGAGGCGTCAGCGATGCTCTGTCCCTGGCGCAAGTGACCAAGTGGCGGGGTCATGGGTGCCATTTGCCAGAGGAAAAAGGAAAAGAAAGGGGAAGAAAGGGAGTGTGTCCCTTGCCGTTTCGAGAGAAAGGAGGCGGGAAGAGCGAGCGTGGGCTCCCAGCTTTGGAGGGTAGCGGCGTGGAGTGGTGGTGACGATGGCTACGACTGCCATCACCATGGTTTCCAAGGCTGTCGACCGCTATCGACGAGAGGGGAAGCGGAAGCGATGGATCTGTCTAGGCTATGAAAAAGAGTGAAGATATCGAGAGCTGAGGGAAAAAGGAGAAAATAACGAAAGGAGCTTAGGTAAAAGGTGTCCTACGATTTTAATATAGCTCGTAGGTGCATCGTGGAGTCATGCATCTGGGTCAACTAAAAACCAGTCTATTTTCGCAAGCATGCCTCTTTGAAAGACGCACCTTAGACGGGTGTCCTAAGACGATGGCATATGAATATCAATTTTCACAGGCGGGCCATGACCAAAAGATCCCTATGTATTTTTACAAGCGTGTCTTCTTTTAGCCCATTTTTAAAATAAAGGGATTGTCTATATATGAAAATGGTTTTTTACTAATGTACATAACACTCCTCACAACTCCATTTTCTCTTTCAACATTCCGCTTATATCCAATTTTCAACAATTTCTCACGCCCCATGGGCCTCTATCGTGGTGAGGGAAGTTGCCTTCTTCTACCAAAGGTGTGTACCTCGGCCTTTTTCCGCCTTCAATAACGGTACAGTGGTAAAACACGATGATAATCACATACTGTAGGGAAGGTGTATTAAATCTCATGCCCAACTAAAGAAGAGAAGATATAGGGAGCAACTTCGCTCACCATGCTGGAGGTCCATAAGATGTGAGAAATTGTTGAGCATGACAAAATGTCAGTGGGAACTAGATAGAGGTAAGAGAAACTAGACTTGTGGGGAGTGTTTTGCATGAAATTGAATTGCCGGGGGATATTGGAAAAACTAATGACTTGTTGGGTTATTTTGATTTCCCCTAAAATGTAATCTGATTCCTTTATATATATATATATATAATATATATATATATATATATGTATGTATGTATATGTATATATATGTATATATATATACATATGTCTATATATATAGAATTATTGAACAACACCCTACGTGCTACGTAGCTACGTGATACCTCACAGCGATCCATACCTCTACCAACACAACTATCCCTATCAGCCCTACCAGTAATTATTTTACTCTTATCCCCCACTCTCACCCCTACCCACAATCATGCACTTTCTTTCTACCGCAGTAATTTTTTTTACTGCAACCAGACCCAACTCTATATATACGATTTTTACGCCTGAAAAATCTTTCCCCTCATTACCCGTCCTATCTCCGGTATTGCGGATCTAAGCGAGTAGGTGGCCGACGAGATCGAGCCCGCATCGAGCCGGTGATGAGTCCCTGTTGGCCTCTCTCCTCCCCATCCGTCATTTTCAGCCGTGGATGGCAGCTTGCCGAAACCGTCGAATCTGTGGCCGTCGCAATTCGCGAGGCCGCTGGGACGATCAACCGTGGTGTCCACCAGCGGCAGTGTGGCCATCCCAGCTTGCACGGGTGTTAGTGCAGAGGGAGGTCGTGGGAAGGATGATGATCTGATCTTTCGCCTACTCCCTTCAGCAACGGTGTGGTTGCCGGCGCCGGTTCCAAATCCAACGGAGGTGATGAATCCCAAGCAACGACAGCAGAGGTGATGTGTGTGTGTGACATGTAGTTAAGCCTGTCTACTGAATTCCGGGAAATGGTCAGCAAAGAACACACTAATAGGTTTGTTTAGTTGCCCTGATCCGTATGAGTCATCCAGGATAATCCTTTTTCGCAAGGCCAGCGAATAGCTGGCCGAAGTATATTAAGGAGTGCAAGAATATACATCATTTCCTAGCACACTGGGCAGCAGATCACTGGGCGCACTACGGTGTATATACAAAACGACTAATTACACACAAGTGGGGGACAACCCAAAACAATTCAAAGCACGGTGAGCAGACCCGCCACCTTCCAGGCTTTCCATTCGTCCTCGATGGTCGTGCATAGACTTGTTGGTGAGGTTGCTTGCCCTTCGAAAACGTGAGCGTTGCGCTCCTTTCAAATCAACCAAGCCACCAAGATGACACCCGCATTGAAGGTTCTCCTATCATTTTTGGCGATCACCTTGCGAGCCTCGCACCACCAAGAGGACATATCCACCGTGGTGCCAAACAGAGGAGACCTAGGCGACCTCTGACGAGCTCCCAAACTTCTTGCGTATATATCGAGGATAATTTTGGCCAGGGTTAAGTGGGTGCAAAAGGTTTGTTTGATTAGCTGCATAGGTTGGTCCAGGATATGATTTGATTTTGTTTGGATAATTATTTGGAGTGTTGGTGCGAATATTGTATGCAAAATATTTTATTTGATGGACTGCACAAAATGATGAGTTCGGTCAGTTCTTCAGCGGCAAGAATACCACTGTAAGCATATATATTGGAACCCTTTCTACTACCATTATAATCCTCTGTTCGATCAAAACAATGAAAAAACGCAGAGAGAAATGGGCACGAGGGACATTTAGTTAACCCATGAATCCTCTCTGCTAAATGCATCGGCTGAGAAAAAAACAGATTACCCCTCATCGTTGAGCAGAGCAGAGGGGTGCTTTATCGCCGATGTCTCAAAGCCCTCTTTGCCACTTCTCTGTCATCACCGTGGCTGATCGATCTGGTCGCTTTGTTGCCGGCCATATACAGGCAAGCAAACAAGCTCGTAGGTCTCATTAACAGGAAATCTCCCGGTGCCTCCCACGCCTAAGTTGTAACTGGTACCGAGTAACAAGCTAGCACTGGACTGGTCAGTCTCTTTCTCAGCAGCTTTCCTTGTCTCATTTTCTATGTTTGGCGCAAAATGACAACAAAAGGTCCTACATATAAGAAAATTCAAGACCCCCAGATATACTATCTTTTAGCTATGCACCACTGAAGCAACATAAAATTAACGAGGTGTAGATTCTGATTAATTGATGCCAAATATCATTTTGTCCTTAGAGATTGAGAAACTGTTTATATGAAATATAGAAGAATAATCTTTACGATGGTTTTTACTCTTTGCTCGTAGTAGAATATATATAGACCTTTCACTTTTTTCTCGTGCAATGAACAGTATCTATTTATATTTGTATAATAATTTTTCTACTAATAGAAAAACTCATAAATCTGCACAGATCTTTTCTATGATGATAAAATTGGTATTAGAATACTATCAATAGAGACCACAACTACCGAGCATTAAGTAATATGTATAAAAGGCATCAATAATGCTGCGACGATCCAATAATCTCATTAATTGTCTCACATGTGAACCGTTGATGGAGCACTTATCCATTTAACATTGCCGGAGGTGGATGGGAAGAAGAGATCGTCAAATCAACAACATTATCGCTCTTAGTGTTTAAGGATAGAGTAATTTACGGTACTTGAGGAGGTATTGTAGACGAAGGTATCATACTTGTTAATGTAATGACAAAATTTTACCATCTCTGAAAGGTAAGAGGTATTAATTTTTTATTGTAAATTTTGATATGCCTCCTCAAATCTAAGATGTTAAGAGATATAAAATTTTATATTAAATAATTTTTTATACATCCTCACACTTTACGTACCAGAAGGTACTAAATTCTACAACAAAAAAAAATTAGTCACTAGCACGGGACCGGCTATCTCTAACGGGCATAAACCCTCATCACTATCGGGTAGAGCCCCCATCAGTGAGCAAAGGTCAGTGATGTGAGAAACTATCTTAATCGGGCACAAGGCCGTCACGGATGGATGTTATCTCAATCGGGCCTAACACTCTAGCCCGTCACAGATAAGATTGACTAAGCAATACGAGTCAAACCAGGTTGGGTAGGAGCCCGTCACGGATGACTAATCTCAATCGGGCAAACTACTCAGCCCGTCACCGATGACTACATCCCTAACGGGCTTTTCGAAAGAGGCCGTCACCGATAGGTTTGACCCCATCTGTCGAGTCAAAATAGGCCTGGTTCGGATGACTTATCTCTATCGGGCTTAGATTAGGAGCCCGTCAGGGATGTCTATATCCCTATCGGGCTTTTTTTGGAGCCCGTCACGGATGACTATCTCTTTCGGGCGAGTAAGTCAGCAAAAAAAAAATAAAATTTGTTTTTTTGGCTAGCCTCAGGCCTTTGCTAGCCATGCCCGCTGCAAAAAATGACAGTCTCAGCAACCCCATTCCCAGCATTCAGATATTCAGTGCATATTCCAGCATTCCATCAGATATTCACAACCAATTCACAAATTCAAACCCAATTCACAGCCAATGCACAGCCAATTCATATATATACATTAACATCCACAGACCCATTCACATATATATATGTCATTTGCATCCATTTTTTGCTCTCCAAACCGCCGATATGTATCAAAACCTGTAAAACTGAGTTATAAATTGAAACAAGTTTATATGTAATTAAGAAATATAAATATATACAGAAGAACGTGCAGAATTGTATTACAAAGAATATTTACAAAAATCAAATGTTTGTCGCAAAAGCATTTCTTTCTCCTAGGACTTTACTCTAAACATTCCTTTCGGCGACAAGAGATCGTCTAGTATGAATTGTGCTATTTCCTCTCTAATGATATTGAAGTTGATTTCCGGAATCGCCGAAAGTTTTTCCTGCATGTGAGGCGCCAAGTTAGTCTACATACTTGAAAAGTTAGTATGAATCGTACTATCTCCTCTCTAATGTATATAAACAACTGAAGCACACACCTCAAGGTCGAGCAATGTCACCTTGTCTGCGAGGCTCCTCATGTTATGGCAGACGTGGAACCCACACTGGTCGCCAACTTGTTGATGTATTGGAAAGTTCTTTTTGTGACCGAGTGTGGGATGCCCTTCCTTATGCCTCCCGCCTTTTGCCACGTATTGGTCCCAGACATCGTTCAAGGCAGCTTCGATCACCGACCAATCGTATATTTCTTTTTTGATATTGGAGTTAAGGTAGTATATCAAACTCCACTTCGGCACTATGACCAGGAGAATCCAATGACGACTACGACATTAATAAATTGCAAGTTAAATACTAAAGCTATACGCGTCGCAGATTTGATTCTTAGTAGGGTACACGCTTACTGTTCAGAGTAGGCAGATATAATGAAGTCCTTGTCTTGACGGGACCATAAGCAGTCCTTGATATATTCTACCATGCTGGCTCGATCGTAGTTCATAGTTGTTTCGTTGACGACACTTGGATCGAGCAAGGCAACATGGGGAGCATTACGATGGACATGCTTCCAAGTTAACCTAGAAGCAAGACAAGAATCCGGGTAAGCGTAATACAAGGAAAGTTATTACCATATCTCGTACGTAAGAAAACTTACAAGGAGTAGCACTTAAGGAGGTTGGTGTCGATCGCTCGCACCCTGTAGAGGTCCCATAGATCTTGAAAGTCTACGGCGATAAAGGCTTTAGGGCCGAGGAACGGCTATCTATCATGTTGGCCCGTCATGGAGGTCTCTCTATGCTTCCTCCTTGCGTTGGACCTCTCCATGTAGTACCCGTGCAACTCCTTGCATGCAGGGCCCATCTTCGATAAGGCGTCGTCTTCGACCAATGGCATGCCTAATGTGAATTCTTTAGGAGGAGCTGACGGCGCCTTGCCAAGATCTAGCTTCTTTGGAGCCAGAAGCGGCCCTTCCACATTTCCTCTTCCTCTCCCCCTTCCAGCAGCTCTTTTGCGTGATCCAATCTTGGGTGGAGAAGATGCCGCCCTCTTTCTTTTCATGGAGACCGGGGGGAAGGTGCACTTTGCTGCTGACCTCTTGTCCGTCATCCCCAAAATCTGTATCATACTGCAATTGGAATTCTTGATCTCCTTTTTGAACGGCAGGAGGGGCAGTTACAAGAGCTGGATAGGGACGCGGCGGCGCCGCCGGACGAGCACTTGGTGCTGGCCTAGGAGTTATATTTATCTAAATGTTCTCCTTGGGCCATTGGATAAATGTCCCACGTGCAGCACCAAGGGTCAGAACCTCGTCATTTGGTGGGAGCGGGAGAGTGTAGCCAACCCAATCGGGCTTCACCATGTCCACTTGAACTTTGGCATGGCCGGCTAGCAGCTGCCCCCCATGCACTCGGGTCTCCGGTGTGGGCTTGAACGCAAGTCTCTCTGCGGCAGGAATTGCAAATTCTTTAGTCACCCTAACGACTAGGGTGCACGATGTGGGTCCCTGCAATAGATTCATACGTGTGTTTATAATATGTTGTAATGCATTGTGGTGCTAAGAGAACATATACGTTTTGTGTTGGTTTTATCGATATGTGGTCCACCACATTAGGGGCTGGTGTTTCTTGTGCCGTCGCCCCAGTAGATGCGCAGCTGCTACGCCTTTGTGTGGGGCTCGTTTGTATTACGGGAGCGGCAGCAGGCTCGCTTTCCCTGAGGCGTGCCTCCACCCGAGCCTCCACTTGTAACAACTTCGAATCAAACTCTTCTCGGAGCTCGTTTCTAATCTTGTCCCAAAGTTGTTCCTTAAGGCGTGCATCTTTCTGTGCCTCAGAAAGCCTGTGCTTCCTGTACTACCACGCGTATTGGTGAAACCCAAACTTCCGTGGAACATTGGAGCCAATGCCCCTTGTCCGTCCACGGTGTTCTTTGCTTTACAACGCTTTCATGAGGATGTCATCCTCGCGTCTTTGTGAGCAGACCTCTTCCGAGGCCTATCTCTCAGCAGTCATCTCGACCTGCGATACAGTTAGGACGAATTTAATCAAGAGTACAATACAAACTAACGAAACATACTCTACGTGTGCTACTTACAATTTTCTGGTACACCGTTTGATCTTCGGGATTTGGGAACGTAAGTGTTCCATCACTATTCTTCTTCACCCTCGCCCTTGCCCAGTTCCTTGCTCGGGTGGTCGGGATATCACCAAGAACTGGCGGCGTGTTAGATTCTGCAGCCGCTTCATCCTCCTTGACCCATTCGTGCTGCTTCCCGGCGTAGCCTCCGGTGCCAAGCCGGTGCGGGTGAACGTTTTTTGCCTGCAACCTCCTATAGGCCTCGCTTTTTGCCCGAGACTCAGGGGTTGATTTTGCGGCATGGAACTCTTCCCACATGACCCATGAGATGAACGGGTACTTCCCGAATGGTTCTGGCTGGGCGGGGTTGAGGACGTAGTCGGTGACCAACGTGGTCTTGAAATTTTTCCACAAGTTGCCTATCTTGCGGATAGCCTGCCGCTTGAGTCTTGCCTCGGCCTCTGGGGGAAATTCGAAGCTTCTCTTGAACTGCTTCCAGGCCTCATCTTTTTCTTCTTGTGGGACCATATCGATGTGGTCCTTCAAGATGGTGAAGTTCCGCCTCCCGAGGACTCCGCATATCGTTGCGAACTTCTTGACAGCTTTCGCAGGAGCCATTGAAAATCCCAAATCGTCCACCTCTGTTATGGTGTACACTTCCTTAGGGATCTTGTTCTGGGTCCTATGAGTCCGGCTCGATGTTGTCCCACTAGTAGTCGCTGACATAGGTTCGCCTTGTTGCGATATTTTCTATATAACTGTGGTACGGCAAGAAAGTTAAAAAAATTTATAGAAAAACTTATTGTGGTTGTGTGTATAACTTATTGTGGTTAAGATATGGCCTCAGTTTTGCTTAGAAATTATGCATCAATTACGATCATTTGCAAGTGTAGTTTCCCATAAAAAGGAACAAGTGTAGATGGTCTGTTCTTATGCAAAAAAAGAGCAAGTGTAGTGCCCCCCAAAAAAAGAACAAATGTAGATGGTCTGTTCTTATGCAAAAAAAAACAAGTGTAGTGCCCCCCAAAAAAAAAGAAATTGTATTGCCCCCCAAATAAAAAGAACAAGTGTCGATGGGCTGTTTTTATGCAAAAAAAAACAAGTGTAGATAGTCTGTTCTTATGCAAAAAAGAGAAAGTGTATTGCCCCCCAAATAAAAAGAACAAGTGTACATGGTCTGTTCTTATGATCTGTTCTTAAGCAATCATCACTGGCCATATATAGTGGCAGGGTAATAGTGGCAGGAAGAGGACAGAGTATAAGAGGGTAATAGTGGCAGGAAGAGGACATATATTCAGACATATGAACACATCTAAATGCAGTACAGTATATTTTGTAAATTCTAGTATATTAACCTATGTATATCACATTAACAAAGATAAGCATGAATCATATACTATGTATGTCACATTAACAAAGATAAGCATGAATCATATGAACACATCTAAATGCAGTACATATTCTACACGGCATTTTGTAAATTCTAGTATATTTTCTATGTACGTCACATTAACAAAGATAAGCATGAATTATATACTATGTATTTCACATTAACAAAGATTTGCATGAATCATATGAACACATCTAAATGCAGTATAATATATTTTGTAAATTAGTATATCATCTATGTATGTCACATTAACAAAGATAATATAAGCATGAATCATATACTATGTATGTCACATTAACAAAGATAAGCATGAATCATATGAACACATTTAAATGCAGTACACATTCTACATCTAAAGCAAGATATCTTCTCATATCAATCACACAAGGAAAATAGGGAAAAAAGGGAGAAACCACTTTGACCTTCAAAACACTAAGGGTAGGCGGCGGCGGCGGAGGAGGAGGCGGCGGCGTCCAAGAGGAGGAGGCGGCGGCGTCCAGGAGGTGACGGCGACGAGGAGGCGGCGACGTCTAGGAGGAGAGTGAGAGGGGGAGGCGGCGGCGGGGTCGGGAGGCGCTTGGAGGGAGGAGGCGGTGGCGGAGGTCAGGAGGCACTTCGAGGGAGGACGCGGTGGTCGGTGAGGAGTGAAAAGGAAACACTTAGTTTTTTTGCCGATTCAGATCTGGATCGGTAGAAAACCTAGTCGTTGGTCATCACCATCGAGCACAAGTACTAAGCCCGATACGGATGATAATCATCCGTGACGGGCTACAAATAACAAGCCTGATACGAATGACACACATCCGTGACGGGCACAAACAAAAAGCCCGATACTGATGACAATCATCCGTGACAGGCATAACTAACAAGCCCGATACGGATGACATACATCCATGACGGGCTGAACTACTACGCCTGATAGAGATAACCTCATCTCTGACGGGCATTATTTATATGCCCGATAGAGATAAGCTCATCCCACTATACAATTGAAATATTCCTTATTAATTGTATGTAATAATGATATTTAAGTTACAAAATCAATTATAATTAACTTCTACCCGATTTAAAATTGTTATTACATTTTTAAATGGTGTAAAATTTCTGTTAAAGTAAAATATGCCTTATTAAATTAGTTTAAAATTGCTATTAAATTTTAAAAAATTATTATAATTAACCTATGCCTTATTTAAACAGTGTAAATTTGCTATTAAATTTTAAAAACCATATGAAATTAAAATATGCAGATCATAAGACACCGGTACAAAATACTTCATTACTTATATCAATTTGCACATTACAGTACTACGAAGACTCTATTTACAAGGATATGCCTTCCGAATGGTCAGAACGAGCGTATGCCACTTCGTCTTCGGGATCATCGTCAAGGTCAATCTGAGGTCTCACATGGAGATTCTAGTTATATTCTTCCTCATCGACAACGTTGTCAACCCCAACAATTTTTCGTTTGCCATCCCTAACGATGTGCAGCCTCTTGTTTGCGGGGTCTTGTATATAGAAAATCTGCTCGACCTGCTTCGCTATGACGAATGGTTCGTCCGCGTATCCAACCTTGGCCAGGTCCACTAAAGTGAATCCTTCCCTGTCGACTTTAACACCAGTACGGATATTCACCCAGCTGCAACGAAACAAAGGGACTTTGAAGCTGCTGTAGTTCATCTCCCAGATCTGCTCTATGCGGCCATAGTATATGTTCGATCCAGCTTGATCCTGATATGCATCTATACGGACTCCATTGTTCTGCACTATGCTTTTGTCATCTTGTTTGACGATGTAGAATGTGTATCCATTGATATCGTACCCTTGCCATGTGTCAACATCCCAGCTTGGGCCCCTTGCCAACCTTCGTATTATCTCACTTGGGCCATCGGTCGACCGTGCGATACGATTCTTGAACCATTCATTGAAGCGAGTACTATGTTCTCTGTTGATCCACATATCTGATCGACCCATGTTCTCCTGTCGGACCTTTGCTAGATGCTCCTCAAAGTATGGAGTTACTTCGGCCATATGTTGTAGCACAGTGAAATGAGCCTGCGCATTTTTCTGCCTGTTGTGCCAAGGCCTGCCAACCTTCCTTCGTGGCGAGACGCAGGAACTCCAATAGGATCAGTCTCGGCCATGTAATCAATGCAGAACTCAATAACCTCCTCCATCGTGTACCCTTCAATGATGCTTCCCTCCGGTTTTGCTCTATTTTGAACGTACGACTTAAGAACTCCCATATACCTCTCAAACGGGTACATATCCCTTAGAACAGCTGAACCACATAGTTTTGTTTGCTTCACTAGATAAACAGGGAGATGAACCATGATATCGAAGAAAGACAGTGAAAAATACATCTCCAAATGACACAGGGTATTCACAATATCAGCCTGCATCTTATCTAGATCTTCGAGATCTATAATCTTCTGACCGATCGCTACACAATTTAATAAAATATTAGTTAATATACAACTAAATTAAAAAAAAATATTACTACCTTCTTACTTACTTCTTAGATTTTTTCTGTTTTTCTTTAAAAAAAACAAAAAATTCGCCCCCTTCAACCTCCCACCAAAATAGTGAATAGTGGGATAACTTCGGACAACACACAGGGTGGTCTATTTATAGTGTGCAAAATATATCTCAATCGGACCAATGAACCGACATCTCTAACGGGCGCAAAGTTATCTCTAACGGGCATAAATAAAAGCCCGTTAGAGATAAGGGTCATCGGTGACAGGCTTTAAAGCATATCTCAATCGGGCCCGTATACAGAGCCCGTCACCGATGACCCTTATCTCTCTCGGGCTCTGTACACGGGCCCGATTGAGATATGCTACATCATCTCAATCGGGCTTAAACATATAGCCCGTCACGGATGAGTGTCATCGGTGACGGGCTATATGTACTTGGGCCTAGAGTATGACTGCACGAGTACATCTACAACGGTGCAAATTTAGGCTCGATTGAGATGATTTCGTTCTGACGACCCAATAGTCCAGTCATGTGGGGGCCCGTCAGAGATGAGAGGTTCTGTACTAGTGAGTACATCCGAGAGAGGCAGGCAAGCAGTCCAGCATGATGTGCACCTGGCTCACACTGTTGCAATGGTGTTCAGTTCATCCATTGTTTCAGGTCAGGTTAGTTTTTGCATAGACCACAACGGCTAAAAAAGAGCTGCATCACATGTATATTACTAGAATCAGTAATGAAAGCAAGAAGGAAGTTATGATTTGTACTATACATGACATTCAACTAATCACATGCATCCACTCGAAGCAGCGCTGGACACCAACATTCAAACAACTCTTGAGATGCAGAAACTAGTTGCCAGCATCCAACCAATAGTTGCATTGCAAACAAATTGAATGATGCACCAGCTAGAATGTTTGTTCCTTCATCTAAAAAGCATGTCGACCGAAGTCTGGAAGAGCAAAATTAACTTGCATCACAAAAAGAGCGATCAACGATGACCTTAGCGAAGGCATATCTATCAGTTCCTGATGCCCCTCAGGCCAAACATATCCTAGAAACACACTGGAGCTGGCTGATCTACAGGAACTCTTCTGGTCGATATCTCTTAATATCAGACTAGAAAAACAAGATGTTGCTACCTCGTCTTCTCTTCCTTTATGGAGCAATGAAGATAGCATGGTGTCATATACACGAATTTATTGGAAGCTTATATATATCATTAACTGAGGAACAAATATTGTTGTTGATAGTATATGGTGATACCATATTTTCTGACATAAATATTTTTAGGTTTTTCTTCTATCCTTGAAAAGGTATATATGTCCTTATACTTGAGATATACCTTAGAGATAAAAAAAACTGGTTGAACTGACTAGAACGCAAGTGTATTGTTGGCAATGGCGGGACTTTTGTAGTCCTTGGGAGGTATAGAAGGTATATATAACTTATAGTGTTAGTCGCAAGGTATATACCTCCAAACTAATACAAATACCTATACCTCTTAAAAATGAAAGAAAATTTTTAAGAATATATACCACAAAAACCTACCAAGGGGGCTGAAAGATAGTGGAAGTCAGTGGAAGCCAAAATTTAAACTTTGAAGTATCAAAGTTCTAGGGCATTTGACTTTACCCAAAAAACATTACGATCCCCTAAAGTTCTAGGGCAAGGATAGTCAGGGAATGCATCTCTTCTGTCATGATAGAGCATCCACCTCACCATGAAGACAGCCTGGCGCTGCTGGATGCTTGGGTCGACTTGGAGGGGTTGCTGGAGAGACAACGCGACAGGACAATTTCATCCCAATATTCCATGGCATGACAACTCGCAATGCCTCATACAACAATAGCGATAGCAACTTATCAGCTTCATGGCTGAAGTGACCTCTAGCTATTCATGACAATCAGGTTACAATAGAGATTCCGATGCCTCCCAGGCCTAGCATAGCAAACCACTGGAGTACATATCTCCACGGTGCTCCATGGGCTCTCTTCATCTCATTCTCAGCTTGTCACTCCGTCACATGTGAATGTATGTGTGCGGTGGTAGGAGCAAAACTTTGTGGACAAATTAATCTGAAATATGAGAGCAATTTCTGCGCCAAAAGTTCCTCCAACTTTTTTCTTAAGCCTCTTTTGTACACACTCTAAATCCATCATCACCAACCACTATAGGTATGAAGTTACAACAAATCAATCAAAGCATATGTACTACTAGAGGTAAATGACAAATGAAATTCTCATTTATTTAAATACCCTTTCCAATTTAATTTACCAAAATCGCTCAAGTTTCAGTTTGGCATACAGAGCAAGAACCAACGGTCACCATGACATACAGGAGAGCAAGAGGATACCGTTGCTGCATCAGCAAGTGAACAAAGAAGATTTCTCAAGCCTACATGGCTGCAAGCTGCTGCGAGGCGGCCGCCGATGGCAACGGCGGAGACCAACGGCTGCGGAGGGAACCGGCGGTGTGATGGCCCACGTATCAGTGAGAAGAAACGTGACAACTAGTCTCAGCGCTCGGGGTTGGTTTGGAAGGAAAGTGATATGCCTGAGAACTCCCGAATCCCGATGCCTCCCAAGCCAACCACCATGCATGAACAGCAACACGCCGTCTAGAATTTCCTCTTGGCTTCATAAAACTTTGTTCATTACTGGCTCAGCATGTAGCATTGGGTCTCTAAAACTATATATAGCATTTGATTTGATGCGATCATTTAATACAGTAAGCTACTCTAGTTCACTGAAGCATTTAGCTCTATAAAAACAAGGATAGATATGTCAAGTTCAACCTTTCCCGAGAGAGAGCGGACCGCCTAACAGATCAACGATCACGGTGCATCTATGTAATGTGATTAACACACACTCACCGGTGATCGGTGATGAACCAGGGAAGGCGTGATGAAATTAACAACGCGATAGTCGAGGCAGTAAGTTGCTAGCTATTTCTTGTTCTGTCGGCATCAGATTTTTCAATGGGAAATTAACACGCACTGCAAAACTGCTGTTCCGTTCAACATTTCAGGTCAGGTTTTATAGATGACATACCATTCCACTCAGCATCTTTGGATCCATCAGATCGAGCAACAAACAGATGAGAGAAAACTAGGTGACATCTCTTAAAATCTCAAGAGAGAAATTTTCATGCGCGATGTTAAGTCCTAAGTCGATCAAATGCATAATGGTGGATAGCTTGCTCTGTTCTTCAGTAGAGGATATACTGATCTCCAAGACAGTTACACCTCTGGAGATGCAGAAAGGCTAGCATCAGAACCTGAACAATAATCAAGTCCCTTGTGATTCAGGAGCAAAATGAAACATAAGAATTCCTGGCGCCTCATAGGCCTCCTGCACCCACAATAAACTGAATTTTCCTTCCATATATGATTATAGTCCTTCATTTTTCTAGTTGTCCAACAAAAAAAATCTATTGTTGTCACAACTCATAGCGCTCCTGCTAGTATACTACTTCCTCGTCTCTTTCATGGAGCTAAGAAGGATATCCCTCGTCTCTTCCCGGAAGAGGTTGTATGTCTGCAACCAAATGTACTGTCAGAATCCGGAAGAGGTTCAGTCAGGCATCTGCTGATGCAGTGATGCATGGGAGCCACATATATGTCTGGTCAATTTGGCCACTTCAACTGTTCATCAGTCTCAAGCAGCCAAATCAATCCGTAAGCCTAGCTGCCATTCAATGGGAATCAATCCGTAAGCCTAGCCTGACGGTGGACTACGACGGTGGTGCCGGCAAATGCTTCGTTTCACCGTGGCTAGTCATATTCCTCCCCTGACATGACAACTTCTGATGCATGCCTCTATGCCAACAGGCAACAGCCATAGCAACAACCAGCACCGCTCGTCTGGCTTGGGTGGCCAATGCTCCATGTTGCTGCCATAACTTTCAAGAACTTGATGATGGCTACCATGGACTATTGTTCAAGACGAATTTTACAGTTGTATCTAAATTTTATATTAAAAATTTAAATACCTCGAGATACATAACACTGAAGATATCAAATTTTACACTAGAAAATACGGTATCTTTCGGTATCTTTTCAAAAGGATAATAAAATTATCCGTCACTTTTACCAGGTGACATGGTTGCTCCTGATGCCTCCTACACCAACAGCTAAAGCAACTTCACGAGGAAGTATCAGGTGCTACGGAATAATTCCGTGCTCCCGTACTACCGAGCTTCAAAAATGCACCCAAAATGTCACAAAAAAATGTGAAAACATTGAGAGATATGTAGCACTATGACATGTAGCATCACACAAAAAAATCATCTTAAAATATGATGTACACAGGAAGAAACAAAAACAATAAATGCCTGCTCCAACAGTATTCAAACATGTCACTTTACTATTCACATGAGATTTGTCTTTTTTTTCTCCTTACCTACATCGTATTTTGATTTGATTTTTTGTGTGATGCTACATGTCATAGTGATGCAGATCTCTGAATTTTTTCACTTTTTTTTTGACTTTTTGGGTGTATTTTTGAAACTCGGTAGTATGAGAGCACGAAACTGTTCCGTAGCACCTAATACTTCCTCCAAGTTCACAACCAGCTCCATGGCTGGAGTGGCTTCTGCTCCATGAAACATTGTTCATCAAGAAAACGTGGTGAAACTTGCACGGCCATATATCATGTATCCATTGAAATGTTGAGAAATGGTCAGTAAAATTCTTTGGCCACCTCATCTGCTCTTTTTATGGAGCAAAGAAGATTGCAAGGGGCGTACATGAATTTATTGTCTGATTCCATAGTCTCGTCTTGATTTTTTTTTTCTGATCAAATCGAGGGGAAAAAAGGTGTAGGTACAAGGAAAATAAGGTGCAGGTACAGAGTTAACAAATTAGAATGAAACAATGCATTTACTGGGAGCTCATCCTCATACTGACAGACTGACTGAGCAATCCACAGAGATTAGTTGATTTTCTTTTGTGAAATCAAAGTGTGTTTGATTATTTATTTGTGATGAACAATTAGTATATGCATAATTGGTTTTGATATTTGAAGATTATCGGTGAAGTGGTGTTTTGCTGTCTGTCTGGTCCGGTCAGACCGGATGGACTAGGCCGGTCAGACCGGTATGTGTTGCACAGTCAGACCGGCCAGCCCGATGGTTTGACCGGCCGACTCTAAGTCAGTTTTGGTTTTGGGTTATTTATTTGGTTACTCGTGATTAATTCATGTTTATGACTTCTAGATGTTTTTTATACATATGTAATACTGTTGTGTGTTAATATTGAGTTAAGTTGGAAAAGAACTTGTGCTTAGATATGGTTTCCTATTTGATTCATGTGTAGGTATGTCTTGATGCCTCGAGAGAGTATTGCCGGTGATGGATCGGGAGCCAACTTGGGAGAAGATGACGTTCGGACAATCAGGATATCATGTGGGATGCTTAGGCTAAAGAACAATGCACGTGGTTGGTGAAGATTCGATGCGACATATGATAGGGAGATTGTGTAGGTATGGGATGAGGAGTCGAATTTGAAAGGAGTTAAAATTTGGTATGATTGGAGTTTGTAAAGTTTTTATCTTGTACGAAAAGATTTCCTAGGGGACTAGGGCTTCTCGTACAAGTTAGATTCGTGGTTTTATGCTGCCTATCTATTGGCATAAATAGTAGAGGTGTTGAGGCCTCTAGATATCGATTTTGTGAGAATTGAGTTTAGAGAAAAATTAGAGTTTCAAATTAAGTCGAGATTTGTGAGAAGAGTGTTGTTGTTGACTTTATAAACCCGAATAAAAGCAATAAAGTTTAATCTACTTTCAAGAGTCTTTGATTTGTGTTTTGCTCGGGGGCGGCGGTTACACTGGCGGGTTACCGGTGGTCAGACCAGCAAATCCACGACGGTTAGACCAGTGGCAGCGACAGGCAATGGCAACTCGACAGGCGGTCAGACCGGCACATTATTGACGGTCGTTAAGTGCGAATTTTAGTCGTCAACTCCTGCATAAAAGAATACAAAATATACTATCAAACTTAGTGATAGGGGTTTATTACTAACCATTTCCACTAGTATTGCTAAATATGATTATGCAGGTGAATTCTGGATGAAAACACACCCGCCATGTGACGAAATGCACCTTCGACCAATCATACGTAAGCACAAGGATCGGAGGGCCCACATGTCAGTCAAAATTGACTGAAATTGAGCCAATCCATTGTCAACCATCATAGGGGCCCGCTTATCATCCATTGGGCAAAGTCGGTTACTAATGGCGGTGGAAGTGGTTCGGTCGAACCCCTGGTTCGGCGGAACCAGGGCTAGCGCCCCTGGCTGCCCCCTCGTATGTGACGACCTCCCATTGGATGGTGATGGCGGTTGTGGGTGAACCGACCTCCANCGCCGTTACAACCGTCATTAGGAGCTATAAAAGGAGGAGCTCAAGTCACTCTCAAATACACAACAAAGTGGAGTACAACTCACTTTTACATTTTAAACATCACTTTTGTATGTAGAATTAAGTAGAGAGTGAGAGGAAGCTTCGGAAGGAGTGTCCCAAATATCAGAGTTCTTTTCAGGAAGTTCTGGAGGAGTGTCGGATTTATCGACATTCTTCCATTGGAGTTTCGAAGAAGCGCCGGAGTTGTCGGCCTTCTCTCGCTTATACCTCAGTGGATGCTTCTTTTAATAAAGTAAGTATTCGAGATCTCCTTATGGTATTCAATTTATTTGCTTGAGTGAGATATATTCCCATCGTTGTAGGTTCGTTACTTAGTATTTATTATTAAGTGCTCTAGTACTAGGACTGTGAATAAAAAGGAAAGTTCCTACGCAAGGCTAGAGTAGTAATCAATAACTTGGGCATGGTGTCTAGGTTAGCAGTTACCTTCGTTTGTTGTGTACTCCATGGAAAGTGAGATAGTGTGCAGGTGATGACAGCCCTGTCCGTCCTTTGTATCCCTCCATATTTGGGTACATCATAGAGTCATAGGCCAGACTCAGCTTGACAGATCAGGAGAGAGCTAGTGCCCGAAGCAATCGATAGGGTTTTACCTTTAACTTAAGTTTAGTGAATTAACCCATAGGAATCATCTTTAGCCTTAGCCTACTATTAGTTGTTGTCTTTGGATGGAATCTCGTTCCTAGATGTATATACACGTTCACTATGATTCGATACTTTTGGAATACTCTGAGGTGAAGTGCTATAGTGGTATCTGTACGCTTGCGGATTTATCTGTAACCGTAACAAATACCAACACGCATGAACTCCAGTCAGACCGATCTCTATCAATTCGAGAGTAACTTTTAATTGTGCAAAAAGTTTTGGTTTTTGATGATCCACCCATTCACCTCCTTGGTTAGCTTTGTTCTTGTTGTTTGATCCTACAAGTGGTATCAGAACATTATTTTCTTCTTTGGATCTTTACCGATTTTAGCCATGGCTAACAAATTTACAACTAAGCCACATGTTTTTATGGACTTGATTTTTCTTATTTATGCAAAAAAAATGAAAGCTTATATTATGGCTGAGGATTATGATATTTAGCAAAAGATTGTAAATCCTTATGAAATTCCTGATAAGATTAATATTGTTGTTTTAAAAACTGAGTTTGAAGATATTGTAAAGCTCGTAATATTTTGCTTAACGGAATTGCTTGTTTGGATTTTGATCATATTTCTCATCTTGAAACTACACATGAGATTTGGATAGCTTTAACTATAAGAATCTGAGGTGAAGTTACCATGGCTCGCCTCTTGTCAACTTGTCCAGCACCAAAAGACAGAGATTTCATTTCTACAATGAAATGTACAATCTGAATGCATTTCTACAATCAAATGTACAATCTGATTCAATTCAGCACATGCAGCTAGTTGTGTTCAACAATCTGTTTAGATAATACACATTAATTCACATCATAATTACAACCAAACTGTACTCTTTACCCCGGCGCATCCAACATGCTAGCGGCTGGTGAAGGTAACGCAAGCAGGGGCGGATCTACAGTATTGGGTCGGTGTTAGGTGACACCGACACCCTCTGGCCCAACCCACATACCCCCTTTATATTTCAGCAGGTGACACCAGTAAAAATTTCCAATGACACTAGTCCAGTGAGCCCAATTGATCCCAGCCTGCAGGTTGCAACCCATTTACCCACCACCTCCCATTGTAGCCTGATCTAATTAAGCCTATAAAACAAGAAGATAAATAGTCAGGCAGCCAACAACCCAATTAATTGCAGGAGTATATCGTTTCTCTCTCTTTCTCGTGCAGCACAGGCGCCCCTTGCCCTTCCATCACACAAGAGCACGATGCCTTTTTCGCTTCTCGCAATCTCGCCCATCGCCTCATCGGTAAGGCTCACCCAAAATCAAAATCCCCGTATTTCCAATGTAATTATCTGATCCGTTTTGCTTCAAAGTTCTAATCACCTCGAGCCCTTGAATCTCTAATCTCTAGTGACTAGTGGAGACTCTTGTATTGTGATACATGGAGTCCAACTTCAATACTTCATGGCTCTAGGGTTATGTTGAGAGCTTGGTTTTTTTCTGAATTACGTGGTGAACTAGAGGAGCTCTTCTTCAATTACATTTTAATCTACTTTGTAGGCTTCAAGCGAAAATATAAGGTAAAGTGTTTTCCCCCTTTCTTTCTGTTTTGTACATTGCAAGTTGCAAGATGTACATAAGCTAGTTAATTTTTCTCATCCTAGTTGTAATGAAATACGAATATAGTTGATCTACTTTATTTTCTTAACAATTTTATTTCACTTGATAGGACAAAATACCATAATGGAACGGTTTTATAAAAGAAAAGTACCACCAGCCAGTGATGTGGATGGTTCTGGTTCTATAAGGAATGCAAGAAGAGACAATGATGCACCAAATGTTAATAATTCCACTCGTCCATTGTTGCTGTCACGGAAAGAGGTAAATTTGGATGAGCTTTCTTATGATCCATCTGAACGGAAGAGAATATCACAGTATATTAGTCCAAAGCTACAAGATGAGATTAGACGCAAGTATTTGCTTAGAGGTCCTTACAGGCCACCACCTGGTTTTAAATATCCACAAATTAGCAGGCACTCCACGCCAATTTAGTTCTAAATGGTTCACTATGTATAGCTGGCTAGAGTATAGTGACAAGGTGGACAAATGTTTTTGTTTATATTGCTACATGCTCAGAGATAGTATTGAAGGCCAAGGAGGGAATGATGAATTCACAGTAGATGGTTGGTCAGCTTGGAACAAATCAAATAGGCTTAAAGACCATGCAGGTGGTTGTAATAGTTTTCATAACACATTAGTGAAAAGATGCAACAATCTGCTGAATGTAGACCCATCAATTGGTACTGGTTTTAAAAAACAAAGTGATGCAGACAAAGAGAAGCACAAAATTCGTTTGAATAATTCCATTACTGCCGTTCGGTACTTGCTACATCAAGGCTTGCCTTTTCAAGGCCATGATGAATCAGAAAAATCTACCAACAAAAGAAATTTTCTAGAGTTGATAAAGGTTTTGGCAACGCAAAATGAAGCAATAAAGAAGGTTGTTCTAGAAAATGCTCCTAGAAATAACAAAATGGTGGCTCCAGCCATTCAAAAGGATATTACAAATTGTTTTGCTCAGGTAACAAAGGTACACATTATTATAATATTATTCTTATACATATGATGTTAACTCTCACCATATCCTTTTCCTAATATATTTTATTTGTCCCCTGCAGATCATTGTGAAATCTATTATTGAAGAAATTGGTGGTGATGTATTTTGTTTGTTGGTTGATGAATCCGCTAATGTTTCTGACAAGGAACAAATGGCCATGGTACTGTGGTATGTTGACAAATTAGGAGCAATAAAAGAAAGACTTATTGGCATTGTTCATGTGAAGGAGACGTCGGCTACATGTTTGAAGTCTAACATTGATTATCTGTTTAAGAAGTATGGGTTGACCTTAAAACAAGTTAGGGGCCAAGGCTATGATGGAGCAAGTAACATGAGAGGTGAGTTCAATGGTTTGAGAGCTTTGATCTTGAGAGAAAATAGCTCAGCGTACTATGTCCATTGCTTCGCTCATCAACTACAATTAGTCATTATGGCAGTAGCTAAGAAGAATGATGATATTAGCGATTTTTTTGACATGGTATCTCTATTGCTTAATGTTGCTGGAGCTTCTTGCAAACGAAAAGATATGATACGAAAAAGTAAACAAGAGAGAGTAACGAAATCAATAAGCAATGGGCAGCTTAGCAGTGGATCTGGACTAAATCAAGAGCAGTCTCTTCAAAGAGCCAGGGACACTCGTTGGTGTTCTCACTATAAAACTCTTAAGAGTGTAAATAATCTGTTCCCTGACATTATTGATGTACTTCAGTATATTGAGAAAGATGGTCCAAATGATGGGAAAAACGTCAAGCATGTGGTCTTTTGGATTATCTCAAGGATTTTGACTTTGTGTTTCATTTGCATTTGATGTTGCTTATCTTGGGACATGCAAATGCTCTGGCACTGTCTTTGCAAAGGAAAGACAAGGATATTTTGGAGGCCATGTTAGAGGTGAAATTAACCTAACAAAGATTTCAACAAGTTCGGGATGATGGTTGGGAATCTCTCTTGGAGAGATCATTCTCGTTTGTGAAGAGCACGGTTTCCCTAAATTAGACATGGAAGAAGAGCATGTAGATCAGCATTAACCAAGCAGAAAAATTAACCGCACTAATTATCAACATTATAGATATGATTGCTTGAATCCTATTATTGACTTGCAGCTCGCAGAGTTCAATGACCGTTTCAATGAGATAAATTCTAGCTTGCTTACTCATATGGCTGCATTCAGTCCAAAGGATTCCTTTGATTCCTTTAAGCATGACCATCTAATAGAGCTAGCAAAGTCCTATCCGAATGATTTTGATGCAAGGCAATTGAAGGATCTTGATCATGAGCTTCAGATTTACATTGACAATGTTCGAGCAGATGAAAGATTTGGGAAATTAGGTACTATTTCACAACTGGCTAAGTTGATGGTTGATAAAAAAAAACATCTTACTTTTCCTTTGGTCTATCGGCTCCTCAAGCTAGTGTTAGTTCTTCTTATTGCTACTGCATTAGTGGAGAGATGTTTTTTAGCAATGAAGATTGTGAAGATAGCACTGCGGAATCGTATTAGTGATGAACTTATGAACGATGCTATCTTATGCTTCGTGGAGCCAGCTTTACTAGCTACAATTCCAAATGATGACATGATAGCTATTTTTCAAAATATGGGAACTACTCGTAGGGTGGATGTAGAAGTATAATAGGTAACTATTGTTAACATTTTATATTTCGTTGTCATATATTGTTAACTTGTTTAGTGTATTATGCATGCTATTAATCCATTACAATCTACTAGCCTATACAATCAGTTTGTGTTACATTTTGAGAGTGACACCGGTGACTATTTTTTCTGGATCCGTCCCTGAACGCAAGTGTATCCGCCTTGCCGTGCCGGGAAATGGACATATCTCTTCAACGCCATGGAAAGCATCACGATGAAATCAAGTATATATGTAACAGCTACTAATTCAGTATATTCAGTTTGTTGCGATCATTTCACCCATCCTACATTCGCTGTCGTACACAAAAAAAAATCGATCCTCCAAGGCTAACAGCCACATTGAAATTCTTGAAAAACCACATGTCCTCTAGAATTATTGTGAAATTTTCAGCTAAGAACTGCCAGGAATTGATCTTTCAGTGAGTATCTGGAGTGATCTCGACTCTTCATCTCTTACTCAGGTCGTCAGGGTTATGTTAGCTCTTTGTGTCATCTTTCAAAAACCAGCTAGGGGTTTAAAAATTGGCACGGATAGTTTTCATATATTAATTTCAGAACTGTCCATGCAATTTAATCGCTACGATCAATCATCGCGTATTCGCGTTCATATATGTGATCTCCATCGACTCGTTCATTTCTTTCTCAGCTTGGATCCCTTCATCTCATTTTTATGGAGCAAAAAGTGTACTGATAATGATGCACTTTCTGGTGGTAGCAAACAGTGTATTCAATTCTGAAAACGTATGATAAATTTTCATGGCAATTTTTTTTTGACAATGGAAGTAACTTCCTATCTCTATACCAACTAAAATTACACATAACTAATCTGTGGGCATCAGGATTTAAAACTTAGGTTAAAGTCATGCACACTCAACTACACCACCACATGACTACATAAGTAGTGCTTCCCCCTTGACTTGATCAGGAAATTAATCATCAATGAGATAGTTGATATTTAACGCATGAACTTTGTGTTTGCAGTGGTGCTTCCCCTTGACTTGCATGCATGAGAACAATGAATTTTAACTAGATAGGTGCTATTGGATCAGTTTGTTGATCATTTCTTCTATTCAAAGCAGCAAGTCAATGGCCAGGCCTACTATTGTGTTGGAGGCATATCCTAATGATAAATTGTAGAATCTTTAACCAGTTATCTTGGCAAAATATAATTAAAAGATTACTCTCAAACTTGATGAAGTCGTACTGTAGCTTGGTCTAACCATCAGATTAACTCCGGTCTGACCACAGTACAGTCGCCGCTCTGATCGCCTGCTTGCCGCCGCTCTGACCGTCCGTCAATAAAACTCAAACCGATGAAACTTTTGTAAGTAGATCAACTTTATTACATCAATATGTGTTTACAAAGTGCATCTCAAGCACTCCTCTCTCAACTCATGAACTAGAATCAAAGTCTTGAAACAAACTCTAACTTTTCTCTCCAAAAAGTTGATATCTTCTAGGCTCAACCCCTCTTTTATTTATACCTATAATATAGTTGTCCCTGGCTATAAATCCAACTAGTACTAAGACTCCTAATCACATAGAAAACGTACCAAATGAAACAACATCCCTGTACAACTCCAAACTCTAATATTTTTAAACTTGGACTCTAATCCAAATTTGACTTCTTTTTTCATACGCACACAACATCATGTGTATGCCATATAAAAATCTTCACATTCACGTGCATTGTTTTCTAGCATGAACAACACCTGCTCATGAACAATAAAGAAACTGCATATCCGAGTACAAGTTTGCACCAGCTTGACTCAAATCAGCACACAATAGCATCACATACGGATAGAAACCATCTAGAAATCATATACATGAAGCAATCTAGAAAATCTACGAAAATAACCCAGTACCCTGGAGTCTACCGGTCTGACCGGCGCCCATTGCCCGGTCTGATCGGCCACCTAGTGCCAACACACTATTCATCAACAGAAAATATTATTTATCATATTTTCAATAAACACTTACCTTGGACAATTGTTCATCACATAATTCTACACATTGCAGTGATATCCATCAACCCTCACTTGGTCATAACTATATGCCTACAGTGTCTTTCTGCTTGGATACATCTTCATCCCCTTTTGTAGGCTAAACTATAGGAGATAGCATATACCTGGACAAAAATGTAGTCTCATCAAGAATGGATGAATCCATCGTGTCCACTCAAGATGTCAAATTTGCTTCATTGTTTTCTCATGGAAGAATTTCGACACGACTCTCTGGGATGAATGGCATCGAGGGAATCACGATGAAAGTATACATGTAACAGTTAATCCCTTAATTTGATGACAATATATAATGATTATTCAATCTTTTGATGGTATTAATCTGGTGCCACATTTTCCATTGCATGTACAGATCTGCATCAAACTACAGAAACTCTGTCATGCATCAGCGATGTGTGCCATCCTACTACTAGAGAATAGATCTTTGATGACTGCCCCTCACTATCACGAAAAGTCAGAATGCTATCACGAAAAACTTTGGTGACAGCATTCTGATATTTGATTGGTCATGAAACGCATGTCACACTTTATTGGTCACGAAATCCAATATTTGGTGAGGGCAAGCCGTCACAAGTTATTTAGTGAGTGACTAGCGTCACCAAAAGGCTATTTTCCTCATTTTGTTCTTTTGGCTATTTTTCTAAGAGTAAGGTGGTAGCTGTAGGGAAAATCTTTTCGTGATAGCAATAGCTCTCACGAAAAATGATTTCTCCTACTGCTTTAGCCGTCGGGAAGTACATTTAGTGAGGGGGTGGCAGTCACCTAACTGCCTAGATATGTCGAACTACTAAGTGAGTTCACATATTACATAAAACCATCCCTCTATACATTCAATTTGCATAAAAGCATGTACATAAAACCATCCCTCTATACATTCAATTTGCATAAAAGCATAGATCACCATTGAACATCCATAAATCCGTACTTATTGATAGTACAATACAATGCTCAATTGTGCACTAAACAAATTTCTACAGTAAGACTTCTACTGGCAGTCTATAATGTTTGAAATGACAAGTCAAATATAATGACAAAGACTAGATGGAAGCAACAAATCAACGGCCACTTGAAAAAACATGTCTTGGCTGCTTTTTCATTAAAAAAATCATCACTCAACAATACCTGCAAAATATGATACCATACGTGAGGGAATTAGTTTACACAATAAGTCAAAACAAGAGAAGATATTTCAATAAATCAGGTTGAATTACATAACTGGACTTAAACTTAATGCATGAAAATTGATATGAATGTGCATATGTTACAGAGGGTAGTAACATTATGTACCTTTAGCATAGCACAACAATTGTGATGGGTTATTTACATTAGCTGGTGACTACTACAGCAAGGTTGTCATCTGGCCATTATGTTATATCCATATCTTCTGCACTAATTGTTTCTGGAGCAGATCCCACTGTCATGAACACAATTAAGTAAACAATGGTAAAAAATAGGAAATTATGTAAAGCTTCTTGCTATACATGTGCAATTAGTTTGTAACCTAAAAAAATACAGCAAAAATATCCTTATCCACTGAAAGAAGTGATATAATGGAATACAGTTAAAGAACATATGTGTTAATACTTCACCTTTTTCAGAATTACAACTTTGAAGCATGCTAATATTTCCTTGACCACTCTGATAATGCTCTTCTTTCTCCAGCAAACTTAAGATGTAGGCCCCTATATAGTGCAAAATAAGAAGAATTCAGAACCCACAAAATTTATGCATTTTTATCTGGAAGGAGGTTGGTATATTTCGGAAGCACCCAATGATGATAAGTGTACATGAAAATGAAGAGTAATATCTAAGGAACTGCATAGTAGAATAATATATCTGCATTTCCATGTACATATGAAAGGAAAAGTAAATGCCAAAATTTGAGACTCAAATTAAAAGCATTAATATTGTAGAAAATAATGAATAAAAAACTAGTCCATCTAGTTAACCAATGCACTGTACAAATTTAAGTTCAATGGATGCAAATATATGAAGATTGTAAAATGCATCACTGTTGCAAGGAACCAGATTGCAGATTGTAAAATGCATCACTGTTACAAGGAGGACTGAGAAGCTCTAGGAGAATGGAGGTTACCGGAGAGGAGATCGGCGGCGGCACAACGCATGGCGAGGATAGTGGCGTTGGCGCAACCCATCAGGCCACCACAATGCAAGAGCCCATAGCACAACTGGCAGAATCCAGGTTTCCTAAAGCTTCAATAGAGAAAATCAAGCCTTTGAATAAAAATGTGAAATTCATATGATAAAATTATATCCAAGTGATTCATACCAAATTAATTAATCTACTGAAATACAACAAACTAGAGATTGATTTCAGTAGTAGTTACCATCAGTATTTTATCTGCTACTGTTGGTGCTGGACATTTTTCTGAAGATTACTGATTGATAAGTGAACAATAAAGTTAAGAGTGCAAGTAAAGAAAAGTGAAACTTATACAAAGACTTCCTAACCCAAAGATTACCTAAATTAATATGACCATCTTGGTAATGTCGCTACAAATAATGGTTCTAAATTCTATCATATTCCATAAATTGTGCTATGTAGAATGTAGTTGTAAGTGAGAGCATGCAGTTCTGTAGTAGATAAAGCGAACATCGAAAGAACACCTTAGGATTGCCTTGCTAACCACCTCTTACAAAGTTCTAGCTCCACCTGACAAAAACATGACATTATATTGCAATAGCCCATCAGGTCCACAAATCAATTCAACAAAATTACACATGGGCAATTCATCGAACACCTACTGGTCAACCCTAGATGCATTGAACACCAAAAGCTCTGTTTTCGTGCTATACTTGGAAGGAGGAGCAGGAAGCAAGAAGGAGAAGCAGGTTTCTGGAGAGGGGCCAAGGAACTAAGCAAGTCCTCATACAGATGCAATCCTTGAGGAGTTGAGGTTCAGCTAGCCACCCGCCGAGAATGCAGCATAGAAGCCGCGCCCCAAGCAGAGAGAGCAGAGGGAAGAGGGGTTGTAGCTCCGCGAGGGGAGTGGGGAACGGAGGCAGCTTGGTGAGCGGCGGCAACGTGGTCGCGGCGGTAAGGTCACGGCGGCGGCGGGCAGCTGCCAGCCGGCTGTACGCATGAGGAGGAACTAAGGAAAGTGTTGGTGATATACCCTTGAGACAATCATAAAGATGATTGTATCACATACTATGTTTACATCTTTATTATACGTTGTTCCTTTAAATAGATAACTTACTATTGATCAATAAATATGTGATTCGTTCATGAGACTATTTATGTTGTATGGTACTATTTCTAAAGGATTGCCGATCAAATACCATATATGAAACAAATATGGTTCAATGATCAGCACATTCATTGATTGATGATCATGTCTCATAGATCATGGTATGAAGATACCAAATTAATAATATGGACACATTTTGAAGAACATGTTGTTGGATAGACCCAACATGAGACATTGTAAGAGCTATATGTGATGTGTCATCAATGGTCTCATATTAGTGTTGGTGTAGAATCCTTAGACTAAGATTATCATGGTTCCCAACATGTGTAGCAGCTTACTTAGGGGCTGCCAAACACTACTCCATAACTAGGTAGTTATAAAAGTAGTCTTCGGGCATGCTATAAAACATGTAGTGGGATATGAATAATCAAGATAAGATTTGCCCCTCTCTTGGAGAGATATCTCTGGGCCCCTCGATGTTATAGATTATGAAAGTGCATGACCATGCCAAAAGTGATTGAGAAGTCAATCGCATGTTAAATAATCTATTACAGGATCGAGTGAATGATTGAGCTATTAAAAGATGGCACATATCTAGTCTTGAGCTTAATCGATATCGTGAGGCAAAGGGGTTCATACAATTATATACTAGAGGTTCAGACGATATGATATTTATGTATGCCCGGTGGGTCAACATATTTTACTAGGGGCCGCTGTTGACACGTAGACCAAAAAGAAGTTTTTGGGTTGCAGCCAAGTGTACATGAACATATAGGGTCGCACACTTAACGGGCCAGAATAAAAGGATTGGATGAAGATCCAATATTTGCTCAATTTGGATAGAGATCCGAGTAGGACTCTTATGGGCCTAGGAAGCCAGTTATGGATCCTATATATATCCTTCAGGTGATGAGGCTGGTCGAGATAGAGAAACCCTAGCCGTCACTCCCCTCCCGAGCAAAACCCTAGACGCACACGGGCACTAGCATAACCGTGCGACGTGTTCCATCCCTGGACGGGTGGATACCGGTAGAGGCACCGCTAGTCTGCAGTGCTGATCGGCGTGAGAGCACGGCGAGGCGCACGCACGAGGAGGAGAAGATTGGGTTGCTGCGATCTACTACTTCCTCTACATCGACGCGCTCTACGTCGCCAACGTTCCTTCGGCTTCTTAGCACCTACTTCCGCTGCACAGCGCGTCGAGTGGTAACGATCTATGATCTCGTACTTACATGGTTCCTGGTTTACACAATAGAAAAATTTTGATTTATGCTATCGTAGCCTATGCGTATCCCAACAGTTGTATCAGAGCCATCTTGTATAGTTTGTGATCTGGATCTAAGCATATAGTTAATATACGGCCGTAGTAGATGAGATCTATTACATGTTAGATGAGTTATCTACTTGGTCAAACCATGAGATGGATCGACAAGCACATGGGTTAATGAGATTAATCAGTATTGGGGTTTGGTGACTTCACCAGATTGTCCGGTATTCGTCACTAAAATTGGTCTCATCGGATCGTCCGATGTCCACTAGAACCATAAGTCAATGAGAAAAAGTGAGACAATGAGATTGACTCATTTTCGGCGTAATTTAGTTACGCCATTAAGGTTTTCACATGACAAATCACGATTAAGTGGGACCGCCGTGTGCGTCAGCCCTTAGATTTCGCTTGAGGTTGTATTCTATCTTGCTTTATTATCGTTGTGTATTTGATATGACAATATGGTAGGATAGATTCCCTTAGAAAAAATTAAGTGTAATTAATGTCTTTCCAATAATTGCACCTATCATGGTTGTGTTCATCAGTGATGGGTCTGCCATAGCAGAGTGTCACTGGTTATCATGATGAGATAGGATGGATGTCAGACATCTATATGTAGAGATTGTTTGTTTACTTGACAAGGTTATCAAAACGGTTTTGGACCTTGGGGCATAGGTTGGGTTGGTACATGGAGATGTCACCCGACAGCACAAGAGTCACATAGGATGTGATTAGCAAGGCGTTGCTTACCTGTTTTGCTAGTTGTATAGCTGTGATGCCAAAGCACACTAGATACTAATAAAATGAGGATCTTGATTCACTATGTTGTTAGAGGGAACTTTGTTGCAAACTACATAGTGGGAGTATCTTTTGTAAATTGTTTGATGAAAGATTAAATGTAAACATGGTGCTGATTTTGCATATATATATATATTTCCTATTGTAGATCATGGCAGCTCCTGCATCATCCAGTTTTAACTTGAGGTCTATTCTTGAGAAAGAAAAGTTGAATGGAACTGACTTTATGGACTGGTATCGCAACCTGAGAATTGTTCTCAGGCAGGAGCGCAAAGAGTTTGTGCTTGAAGAGCCTTTTCCAGAAGACTTGCCCAACAATGCTACTGCTGCTCAGCGTAGGGAGAATGAAAAGCGACAAAATAACTATCTGGATGTGAGTTGTCTCATGCTTGCTACTATGTCTCCTAAGCTTCAAAGGTAATATGAGACATTGGATGCTCATAGTATAATCACGGGACTACGTAGCATGTTTGAAAACTAAGCAAGAGCTGAGAGATTCAACACCTCAAAGTCCTTGTTTGCATGCAGACTTGCAGAGGGTAATCTAGTTAGCCCACATATGATCAAAATGATTGGTTACATTGAGAGTCTGGAAAAGCTTGGCTTTTCCCTTAGCCAAGAGTTGGCTACTAATCTGATTCTCCAGTTGCTCCCTCCAAGTTTTGAACCATTCATATTAAACTTCAATATAAACAACATGAGAAACACCTTGGCCGAACTGCATGGGATGCTAAAGGGCACCGAGGAGAGCATCAAGAAAAACTGCAACCATGTGATGGTCATGCATAAGCACAAACCCAACAATAAGAAGGTTGGTCAAAAGAGAAAGCTGAACTCCGATGAGATCGCGAGTACTAGCAACTCTAAGACCAAGGCTCAAAAGATCGAGCCCGCTAAGGATGCAGAGTGTTTCTTTTGCAAGGAGACAGGTCATTGGAAGAGAAACTGTAAGAAATACCTAGAGCAGCTCAAGCAGAAGCAGCAGGATGGAAAGAGTTCCACCTCAGGTATTAATGTTATAGAAATTAATCTTGCTACTTCCTCTACTAATTCTCGGGTATTTGATACCGGTTCAGTTGCTCACATATGCAAGTCGTTGCAGGGGCTGAAAATAAGTAGGAACTTGGCAAAAGGCGAAGTGGACATTCGCGTGGGCACTGGAGCAAGAGTTGCTGCTGTTGCGGTTGGCATTATGTCGTTATCTTTACCATCAGGATTAGTTTTGGAATTAAATAATTGCTATTGTGTTCCAGCTTTGTGTAAAAATGTTATCTTTGCTTCCTGTTTGCAAGCAGAGGGTTATGGTTTTAGATCAGTGGACAATGGTTGTTCAGTCTATTATAATGACATTTTCTATTTCCATGCACCCATGATGAATGGTTTGTACACTGTGAATCTTGATGAATGTTCAGTCTATAACATTAATGCAAAAAGGCAACATCCTAATGATTTGAATCCCATCTTTATTTGGCATTGTCGTTTGGGCCATATAAATAAAAGACGCATGGAGAAGCTCCATAGAGATGGACTTCTACATTCTTTTGATTTTGAATCATTTGAGACATGTAAATCTTGTTTACTTGGCAAAATAACAAAGGTGCCTTTCACGGGTCAAAGTGAAAGGGCAAGTGAGCTATTGGCACTAGTACATACTGATGTATGTGGACCAATGAGCTCAACGGCCAAAGGTGGTTTTGGGTACTTCATTACATTCACCAATGACTTTAGTAGATATGGATATGTCTACTTAATGAGGCATAAGTCTAAATCCTTTGAAAAGTTCAAGGAATTTCAGAATGAGGTACAAAATCATTTAAGCAAGACAATCAAGTTTCTACGATCTAATCGTGGAGGAGAATACTTGAGCGTTGAATTTGGCAATCATCTAAAGGAGTGTGGAATTGTTCCACAACTCACTCCGTCAGGAACACCTCAATGGAATGGGGTATCTGAACGGAGGAATCGTACATTGTTGGACATGGTGCGATCAATGATGAGCCAAACTGATATCCCGTTAAGCTTTTGGGATTACGCTCTAGAGACAGCAGCGTTCACACTAAATAGGGTTCCATCAAAAATCTGTGGATAAGACACCATATGAGATATGGACAGGGAAACATCCCAGTTTGTCTTTCCTGAAAATTTGGGGATGTGAGGCTTTTGTAAAATGTTTACAATCAGACAAGCTCACACCTAAATCAAATAAATACTTATTTGTGGGGTATCCTAAGAAAACGAAAGGATATTATTTCTATAATCGGGAAGAAGGCAAAGTGTTTGTCACCCGACACGGTGTTTTCTTGGAGAAAGAGTTTCTTTCAAGAAAAGATAGTGGGAGCACGGTGTGACTTGAAGAAATTTGGGAATCACCAAAAAATGTTTCAACTTCCACGCAACCACAACAGATTGAGCAAGATGTTGTTCAATAGGTTGAACAAGTTGTTGTTGAACCATTTGTGCAAGCACCGGCTTCACGAAGGTCTAAAAGGATACGGCGTACACCTACAAGGTACGGATTGATAACCACAAAACAACGTGATATATTGTTGTTAGACAACGATGAACCTACAACCTATGAGGAAGCGATGGTGGGACTAGACTCTAAGAAATGGCTTGAAGCTATGAGATCTGAAATAGAGTCCATGCATGACAACCAAGTTTGGAACTTGTTCGATCCACCTAATGGTATAAAAACCATCGAGTGCAAATGGGTCTTTAAGAAAAAGACAAATGTAGATGGAAATGTTCACATCTACAAGGCACGATTGGTGGTGAAAGGTTTCAGACAAATTCAAGGTGTTGACTATGATGAGACTTTCTCACCTGTCGCCATGCTAAAGTTTATTCGGATTATTCTAACGATTGTTGCCTATTTCGATTATGAGATATGGCAAATGGATGTCAAAACAGCTTTCCTCAATGAAAATTTGGATGAGGATGTGTACATGACACAATCCAAGTGATTTGTCGATCCACAATCAGCTAAAAAGATATGCAAGTTGCTTAAATCCATTTATGAGTTGAAGCAAGCATCTCGGAGTTGGAATATTCGTTTTGATGAAGTAGTCAAGGTATTGGGCTTTGTCCAAAAGGAAGAAGAGTCTTGTGTATACAAGAAGAATAGTAGGAGCGCACTGGTGTTAACAACGAAATTTGGTAAATCATGCATTGGATTTAGAGTTAAAGCCGAAGCCGATTGGAGGAGATAAGCGATTACAGAAACAGAGTATGAATCGGCTGCAAGCCAAATCGGCTACGGTGTGCATCGGCTGAAACAGAATCGGACAAGGATAGCCGATATAGCCGATTCCGATGAGGAGATGGCAGGGTCATTGTCGGGTTCGGTTGGTGTGCTTCATGAGGATTGCCACGTACGGATTGAGTCCGAAGAAGGCAATTGTATCTATTAATTAGGATATTTGTTAGTTTCCTTGTATCTTTAGGAAAGTGTGTTTAGTGTCCCTTAAGGACTTTATGTTTTTCTTTTATCTTTAGGAAAGTTTCTTTCTTGTCCTACAAGGACTAGTATCTCCCCATGGGTATAAATATGTACACCCGGGGTTATTGTAATGAATCAACTCTCGATCAATACAATTCAGCGCATCGCCACCTTTTACTCTGTTACGGTTTCTTTATCAACCGGCGGAATTTGGCACCTGACGCGGGGCTGCATCGGCTGTCGATCTCCGGCGAAGGGGTAAGTCCAATGTTCCGTTGGTTCAGGCAATTGTATCATCTACGTCGGCGTCGTTCAAGGCTGCATCAGTACATTCGACCTCTTGGATTGCTCTGGTTTGGATAATATGTTTGCCTGGCTATTTATCATATGTCTTATGTTAATCTAGTATTAGCATCTCGATTTAGTTTTATCGGCTGCTTCTCGTTTTAGGGTTTCTGCCGGTATCGGCTAAATCGTCTTGCTAAATTAGATTAGCTTAGGCATCTACCACCATGAAAATCAGTCAAGGGCTTGATCATCTAGATACCGTGTTTCTTTACATACTTAGTGCTGCATCAGTTGAGTTTGACCTACTAAGTCGTGCTTAGAACCATGAATCTCTAGCCTGCTTTTTGATTGCCGATAAGGGTTTCATCGGGGTTTCAGCCGATGAGTTATCTGGACATTGCATCGGCTTATAAGGATTGCATATAAGTTGAATTTAGCCGATGACAATAAAGGTTTCACTGTTTAATCTAATCTTGTGGATTTTATGGCATTGGATATATGTTAGATTCACTTCATCGGCTATGCTATGAATATATATAATCTCTCTCTTGAGATGTTTTTAGACATAAGTGATTTATACTGTCTCGGCGCCCTGTCCGATCTATCCCAATCACTTGGTTTAAATATATTTTGAGATTTAGATTATGTATCATTGATATCTACAGCCGATCGAGTATGTCTAACTTTCGTTTCACTTTATCAAGTCATTGCCGATCTAATGCATATTATCATCAGCTGATTGTCTCTTTGTCAAGTGTCAGAATCTACATTGAACACATAGCCGATGGCTCAAAACCCTATCGCTATCGGCTGTTATCAGGATCGGCTGGAATTACTATATCAGCTATGTTGGCCGATCGGTTCTTTGATCTGTCGTTTGTATATCTTGTCAGTTGCAGGATCAAACTGACTGGCACGCCTGCATCTCACCAAGATTTGGACCTGCACTGGAGCTAAGCAGATCTCCCAGGCCAGTGTGTGTTTTTTGCATCAACAACTGGTGTTTCTAATCCTATATATAGATGACATATTGTTGATTAGGAATGACATTCCTATGCTTAAATCCGTTATGACATTATTGAAGAAAAGTTTTTTAATGAAGAACTTGGGGGAGGCAGCATATATTTTGGACATAAGGATCTATAGAGATAGATCAAAGAGGCTAATTGGATTAAGCTAGAGTACATATATTGACAAGGTGTTGAAAAGGTTCAACATGTAAGATTCCAAGAAAGGTTTCTTGCCGATGTCACATGGCATTAATCTTGGCAAGAATCAGTGTCCTCAAACGACTGATGAGCGAAACAAGATGAATGTGATTCCATATGCTTTAGCTATTGGGTCTGTAATGTATGCCATGCTATGTACACGTCCAGATGTTTCATACGCACTTAGTGCAACAAGTCGATACCAATCAGATCTAGGTGAGAGTCACTGGATAGCTGTAAAAAATATCCTAAAGTATTTGAGAAGAACTAAGTATATGTTCCTAGTCTATGCAGGAGAGGAAGAGCTCATTGTAAATGGTTACACCGATGCAAGCTTTCATACCGACAAAGACGATTTTAGATCGCAGTCTGGATTTGTGTTCTGCTTAAATGGTGGTGCTGTGAGCTGGAAGAGTTCCAAGCAAGATACAGTCGCCGACTCTACAACAGAAGCTGAGTACATTGTTGCTTCTAAAGCGGCAAAGGAGGCTATTTGGATAAAGAAATTTGTTTCTCAACTGGGTGTGGTGACTAGTGCTCTCAGTCCTGTGGACCTCTATTGCGATAATAGTGGGGCCATTGCGCAAGCCAAGTAGCCTAGATCGCATCAAAAGTCCAAACACATTTTACGATGGTATCATCTCATTCGCGAGATAGTGGGTAGAGGAGATGTGAAGATATGCAAATTACATATGGATTTGAACATTGCAGGTCCGTTGACAAAGCCACTCCCTCAACCTAAGCATGAGGCACACTCTAAGGCAATGGGTATTAGATACATGCATGATTGACTCTAGTGCAAGTGGGAGACTGTTGGTGATATGCCCTAGAGGCAATCATAGAGATGATTATATCACATACTATGTTATATTTTTATTATACGTTGTTCCTTTAAATAGATAAATTATTATTGATCAATGAATATGTGATTCGTTCATGAAACTATTTATGTTGTATGGTACTATTTCTAAAGGATCGCTGATCAAATACCATATATAGAACAAATATGGTTCAATGATCAGCACATTCATTGATTGATGATCATGTCTCATGGATCATGGTATGAAGATACCAAATTAATAATGTGAACACATGTTGAAGAACATGTTGTTCGATAGATCCAACATGAGACACTGCAAGAGCTATATGTGATGTGTCATCAGTGGTCTCATATTAGTGTTGGTGTAGAATCCTTAGACCTGAGATTATCATGGTTCCCAACATGTGTAGTAACTTACTTAGGGGCTGCCAAACACTACTCCGTAACTAGATAGTTATAAAAGTAGTCTTCGGGCATGCTATAAAACATGTAGTGGGATATGAATAATTAAGATGGGATTTGCTCCTCTCTTGGAGAGATATATCTGGGCCCCTTGATGTTATAGATTCTGGAAGTGTATGACCATACCAAAAGTGATTGAGAAGTCAATCGCAGGTTAAATAATCTATTACAGGATCGAGTGAATGATTGAGCTATTAAAGGATGGCACATATCTAGTCTCGAGCTTAATCGATATCGTGAGGCAAAGGGGTTCATACAAGTATACACTAGAGGTTCAGCCGATATGATCTTTATGTATGTCCGGTAGGTCAACATGTTCTGTTAGGGGCCACTGTTGACACGTAGACCAAAAAGGAGTTTTTGGGTTGCAGCCGAGTGTACATGAATCTATAGAGTCACGCACTTAATGGGCCGGAATAAATGGATTGGATGGAGATCCAATATTTGCTCAATTCGAATAAAGATTCGAGTAGGACTCTTATGGGCCTATGAGGTCAATTATGGATCCTATATATATCCTTCAGGTGATGAGGCTGGTCAAGATAGAGAAACCCTAGCCGTCACTCCCCTCCCGAGCAAAACCTTAGACGCACACGGACGCTAGCACGACCGTGCGACGTGTTCCATCCCTGAACGTGTGAATACCGGTAGAGGCGCTGCTGGTCTGCAGTGCTGATCGGCGTGAGGGCACGACGGGGCGCACGCACGAGGAGGAGAAGATTGGGTTGCTGCAATCTACTACTTCCTATACATCGACGTGCGCTATGTCGCCAACGTTCCTTCGGCTTCTTAGCACCTACTTCCGCTGCACAGCGCGTTGAGTGGTAACGATCTATGATCTCATACTTACATGATTTCTGATTTACACAATAGAAAAATTTTGATTTATGCTATCGTAGTCTATACGTATCCTAACAGAAAAGTCTCTGTTTTATTTGGACTCAGATGTTTAGTTAATATGAAAGATCTTTGTTTTATTTCCAGCTCTCCACTGGCATTTCGTGACTGCAAATGGTAGTACCTCACGCAAACTCGTTTTCGTGACGGTACCCTCAAGGCGGTCACAAAATTTAATTTTGGTGAAGGCTTTTCCCTGGCCATCACAGAAAATGAGGGACAGTCACCAAAAATCCATTTTCCAGTATACGACGTGTACGACAGAATTCTGGAACAGTCACACCTGCCCAATGTACAAGTGTGATCTCTGCATGGTGGATAGCAGCGACGACCCCCTCACATCCTTCTGGTCATCTTGTCAGGTGGCATGAGAGCTCCTGATGCCTTCAGGCCAACAGCCGTGGAGCGGAGCGTCATCTGCTCCATGAAACATTGGTCATATCAAACGCTGTGATATGACTAACGTTTGGTCATATCAAATCCTATTTTTTCAACTCATTTTTTTTTTCGTGTGTGTTTTTCAAACTACTAAACGGTATATTTTTTTTAAAAAAAAAATTTTATATTAAAATTTTTTTAAAAAATTATATTAATATATTTTTCAAAAAAGCTAACAAATAATTAATTAATTATAAAAAAATATGTCGTTTCGTTTTGCGTGCATGAGAGATGAGTTTTTAATCTCACTTTTCTAACACAGCCAAAATATCGTTACCAAAACTTGCACCACCGTCATGCCCATCGTATATCGTTAGGGAAGGAACAATTTCATGAGAAAGTGGGAAGTGATCACGATTCAGTGATTTCTTTCTCTGCTTTGTGCTCCTCCCTCTCATCTTTATGGGAGAAGTTGTAGTACTTCTAAGGAATGTACTTTCTAGTGGTAGGTTGGTAGCGGAAAGTGCAGTCAATTCTTTAGATGTGTGAGAAATTTTCACGGTAAATATTAATATCCTAACTTAATCGAGCAATTAACAAATGAGGTGTTTGATGTTCTTTAATGATTCTTCCCAAAGTAACTGAGCTTTGAGTTTGGGATAATAGAGTTTCTATCAAATGGAATTGAACACAGTTCTGATGGGATCCAACAAAACGGAAATTCCAGCATGGTCGAAATGCCTCACCCACGATGAAGTAAAGATGCAACAATCACTAGTTTATTTGATGTGATCATTTCAGACTTTCTTGTTGCCTTCGGAGCTGCAGTTTCCAATCATGCACGTGTAACCAGATTCTCCAACAATCCTAGCTAACTCGGTGCCCTCAATGCATGATACAACTGACATTTCTTAACTGCCATAAGAACAAAAAAACCTCAATGATACAACTGACATTTCTTAACTGCCGTAAGAACAAAAAAAACTATCTTCTACTGTCCCACTAGATAAAGTGTGGCTGAAAGGTGAACACCAGCGATGGCGCCATCAGGCCAAGCCCAACGCTCCACTCTGTCTAGTGGTCTCAAGCCTCCACGGTGGAGCTGAGCCGAGCTGGCAGCCGAGCGTGTGGTTCCACAGGCCTAAGCTGTGCTTGCAGAGGAAACAGTTTCCTCTCCGTGCTTCAGCTTGGGAGCAGTGGCTCGCCGTGAAGCCACTGCTCGAGGCCTCGTGTTGCTTGACCCCAGAGCCCCATGCCACACTTTGCCCGATCGGTCCCCTCTCGTGCACCTACCATAATCCGCATCTTGCCCTCGTGCTCCTCCCTCCAACGATGGCGCCGCCATTCTCTCTCGCTTGATCTCCCTCATCTTCGTCAGCGGCCAACTGGAATCTTGCTTCGTATTCGTGCTCACGTTGCTTGGATCCATTGCGTTGCCACATCCAGGGAACAATATAGACATATACGTCCGCGAAACTCTAAACCCTAGGCGGCGGCGCCGCTGGCGGCAGTCGTCGTTTGTTTTGGTTTGTTCCATTCGATTTGCTATCCTACCACCCCATTGCTCTTATTCACTTCAGCCACCTGCAGGTTTCGATGGATTTCACTCCCATCGGTGGATTCATGAATTTCCTTCAAGAATACAACGCACCAACTATTATCGTGCAATCTTCAAGCCAACCTGCAGTCTTTCCTAGGGACCCCTTGGTTGTCCTCCCACCTCTTTAAATAGATACGTACACCTTTAGGGTTTTTTGGGTTTTGTTAGATTAATGTTTTAGTATTGCTACTTTACCTTGTAGTTACGTGTGTCGGCTAGATCATCTAATTACTCGTCTTCGGAACCTCAACTTATTATGAGCTTTAATTCCTATCTGCAATTCAGATTGCTTTTACTTGTTTTTGCTTGTTTCGTCGATTTGCTTGCAGGAATAAGGTTGATTTGCACCGGCAAGATCAACAACTCATGGAGAGGTGTATCGATCGCTAAGGCGCAACACAATAACGTCTTGTACGGTTGTAGTCAGATCATCAACGTTTCTCTCAAATCGTAGTTATCTTCAACTCACCGAAAGATCGGGACAACCAGATCTCTGAGCTTACCGAGTGGAGCTCAGGGTTTATCAAGTGGTATCAGAGTTTTCGGTTTTTGGTGAGTTTTTATCTACCTATAACCAGAAAATAGTCATACAAAAAAGGATTGCATCCATTACCTAGCCATCTTTGTGCCACTGCAATGTTCTTTTCAGTTTTTGCATTGTTAAGTTTTGCATTACATCATCGTGTCATGTTGCTGGTCTTAGCATCTAGTTCATTTAAAGTTTCGAATTCTGGTCACGTTTAGTACCATTGTCGTTGTCGCCACCGTGTCTTTGTTGTTATCGGGACCTATGAAAATAGAATCGTGTCGTCACTAGGGTTCTGTTTTTCTCATTTCGGGCATTTTCTGTCGGTTGGTTTTGGAGTTGCGTCTAGGGTTTCTGTCATGTGGTTGTGCCTTGTCCCTTGTCCGTGCTATTGCTGTGAGAAGGATGGAAGGAGGAGATTAGATTAGATTGGTTTCTATTTGGTTCGGAAAAAAATAGTAGATTGGATTAGTTTCCTTTTTTTTATCTAGACACCAAATCCGCACCTCGGTTTCCCTCCACCTCCCCACCGCACGCCTACCACTCCACCTCCCCACCGTATAGTTGTTTCCTCTTCCGTACCGTGAGTTGCTACATCTTGGTAAAAATTTTTGTGTCGGATTCAAGTTCCGTTTGCAAAAACGGAATCCATACGAGGAGAGCATTCCATTTTTGTATAGATCAAATTTTAGTGTTTGGACTTTAACATTTGAGTCCTTGTAATTTTCTTATTTACATTTGAGTCCTTGTAATTTTACATTGAGGTTCTTAAGTTGGTTTTTGCTAAAAAATCAAAAAAGAGAAAAAAAAAGCAGAAAGGTGCTTAAAAAAGAAAGAAAAGCCGCACCAAAAAAAGGAAAGAAAAAATAAAGAAAGAAAGAAAGAGAAAAGTAAATCAGAAAGAAAAAAAAGAGAAAATCAGTTGTTATCTTTGAGTTTGCTTTTGTATATCAGAGTTGTGCTTGAATTGTTTCTAGTGCTATTTTGTGGTATCGTTTGTGTCTAGGGTCGCGTCTCTAGTACGTTCTAACATAGGACCAGCACGGTACTGACTTTAAACAATTATTTAACCTTGCATTCTCTGATTTGATTATTTGCTATTCTTTTGCTACATATTTAAGCCTTCCCAGAACTCTACAGATTTGATTGCAGCCATACAGCAAGTGTTTGTCAAGGCATCAATACATCCAACCTCCATTGGGGTGCTTGATTGAGTCGGTGTATGTTACCATTCCACTTGCATTGGTAAGAACTTGTAAGAGCTTGGTTAAAATTTTGAGTATGTATCTTTTGGGCCTCCACTACCTACTAGTTAATAGGAACGTACATATTTTTGTGTATGTTTCTTGTTTTCAACTAACAATGTTAGGGATATGCAAGACAATTGAGGATAACTGTGCTCAACATCGACATCTTCATTGAGACATGAGGAGTGATCAATATGACACATATAAGGTAAGTGACGTTGTTGTAGCTAAGATCAAATCTGCACTACCTTATTTGGAAGGAAATTATGATCCCCATGCTTACATTAAATAGAAGCTAGCGGTTGATAGAGAATTTAAAAAGCATGATTTGTCTGAGAAACAAATGGTTATGTGTGCCTCTATTGTTTTAGTGAAAAATGATTCTTATGATTGGAAACATCTTTGTAGGCATAACAAAATACCACAATCTTGGAAAGACCTGAAACGATATTTGAGAGATATTTATGTTCCCATGTATTATGTCGATATTCTACTCAACAAACTATAATATTTAAAACAAAATACCAGAACTGTTACTTCATACTATCATGATATGCATGCTTGTTTATTACGTTATGATTTAGATGAATGTGAAAAAGCTACAGAATTGAAGTTTTTAGGTGGGCTAAACAAAGAAATTCAGGACATGCTTGCTTGTCAAAGTTACAACTTGTTTGCAATGCTGGAAGTCAAATAGAGGAGGACATGAAAAAGCAACACGCTATGTTTTTGCCTCTTATTACTAACCATTGCAGGAAGTACATAATCACGAAAAGAAAGAGTGATACACGAATGAGCCACCATTTTCATTGTTCACACTCAAATTTGATGCACCTTCATTATCTGAAGAGAGCATCAACGGTAAACTAAATGGTACTGAAATTAATCAAGGTGAGTATGCAGCTAATCAGTTAAATATGTCCACTTTTCATACTATAGTAGAGCAAACATTAGTGGAATCAATTGCCGAGATGCCTTTGTCACAAGTTGATTTACTTGTTGTTCCTTGTGATTAAGAAGAGTTGTGTGATAACGCTTCACTTATATCCATGCCACAATTAGTGAATAAACATGTTATTTCTAGTGTGAGTTCTTTATGTGTTGATTTTAAGCATGTTGTTCATATTGCTAATCAAGTTGAGGAACGTGAATTGCTATCTTCTTTAAATACATTGGGCTATGTTCTGTTTGATGATTTTTGTGAGCTCGATAATTTAAAAGAAAAATTATTTGCTATTGATTTGCCATGTCGAACCAATACTATATTTCATATCTTTGGCAAATATAATGCTAGAGGAGTATTTTTGGTGCACAGTGTTTACATATGTTCAGTTTCCAAACCTCCTGTAGCCATAGATCAATATTGCAAGCTAGAGAGTTATATTATTGCTAATCATGCTATTTAGAGTTTCTCTAATTTTGATTGGAAGAAACATGTTATTTTTAATGGACTACGGGACAAGCGCTATATGGAAAAACCAAGGATGTTTTTCCGTAAAGAAGGGAAGGATGATGTGACCATGACTACCATTGATACAACCATTGCTCACATCATAGGACAGTTGAAAGACATCGAGATTGAGCCGCATAAGTTATGGAATCCAAATCGGTCACCTGGTACAGCGCTGACTTCTAACGGCTGCCAAATATGCATAAGAGATCCGTTTTGGGCCCATGAGTACTTGATGGAAAGCTCTCGGAGTCCTCTTACCAATGGATCTAGCCTCATCTCTAAATTCCTTCTCAATCATCCGCAATTGTAAAAACAAGGTGTTGCGTCACCTGTAATGGGCCTATGGGCTTGTAACTTTATTTGGGACCTGGCCCAAGTGGGTCCCATGTGGGGTGCGCCCCAATCTGGTGGAACATGACCCTAGGGACCCCCTGATCGTCCTCTCACCTCTTTAAATAGCTACGTACACCTTTAGGGTTTCTTGGGTTTTGTTAGATTAAAGTTTTAGCCATTGCTACTTTACCTTGTAGTTACGTATGTCGGCTAGACCATCTAATTACTCATCTTCGGAACCCCAACTGATCATGAGCTTTAATTTCTATTTGCAATTTGGATTGCTTTTACTTGTTCTTGCTTGTTTCTTTGATTTGCTTGCAAGAATAAGGTTGATTTGCACCAGCAAGATCAACAACCCACGAAGAGGTGTATCGATCATTAAGGCGCAACACAACAACGTCTTGTACGGTTCTAGTCGGATCGTCAACGTTTCTCTCAAATCAGAGTTATCTTCAACTCACCGAAAGATCGGGACAACTAGATCCCTGAGCGTATTGAGTGGAGCTCGAGGTTTATCAAAAAGGCTACGTACGGAACCGTGCCACCGAAAGAGATCAATGATAGAGGGATACACTACCGAGGAAGTTGTTGGGTGTTGCATTGATTACCTACAAGATGAGAAACCAAATGGTTTATAGGTACCTTGACATGAAGGGAGATTATCTGGAAGAGGGACAAAAGGAAAAAAAAGAATCCTCGATAATGACTACAAAGCAGTGGAAGATGCTCATTTCATTGGCCTGCAACAGCTCACAATAGTGGAGCCGTACATAGAGCAGCACCTGAAGGAATTACAAGCAACAAATGTCGGGCGCTCTGATGCATGGATCATGAAACGGCACAAATCTGACTTTACCGAATGGTTAAAGGACCTTGGCCTACTAGATGATGATACCACGGAGGAAAAAACAATTTAAAGGTTGTCTGACAGGCATCAAGTGTGTACACCTCATGGCAAGCATATGATCTGAATGGGTACACGTTTTGTACCAAAGCAATAGACAAAAGGAGTGCATCTTGAAACAGTGGCGTTCGAGTAGAGACAATTGACACAACAGGACAAAAGAGCACATGATATGGATTCATAGAAGAAATATGGGAACTGGACTACGGATCCAATATGCATATTCCATTTTTTCGGTGCCAATGGGTGAAACACCCAGCTGGTGTGATTGTGGACAACTTCGGGCTGACAATTGTTAGCCTCGGCAACGTAGGCCACAAGAACGACCCATGGGTACTTGTCGATCGGGCTGCTCAGGTTTTCTATGTGATGGACCCATCTCAATTGAAGAAACACATAGTTATTTCGGGAAAACAGAATTTTGGAAGTTGATGATGTCGAAGATGTTGAAGCATATAATCAGTACACGAACATGACACTATTCATGGATTTTTGAAACAACATTAAGCTCATAGAAGAAACAATTGGTGAATTGCCGAAGCCCTACATGAGGAATAAACGAGTAGGGAAGAATGTGAAAGGCTAATATGTATAAATGTGCAACATGATGGATGATGAATTTTATATTATTTGCATGGATGATGAACTTTATATAATTTGTATGGATGATGAAGTTTATATTATTTGTATGGATGATGAATTTTATATTATTTGTATGGATGATGAGTTTTATATTATTTGTTCGTATGATGAATTTTATAATAAAGTTTTTCAAAAAAGAAATAAAACTACTTATAGTGTAATAAGAATTGAAATTTTATATTATTTTGGTGTTTAATAAACACTTGGGTATTAAAAAATCTATATATATTAAAAAAATTTATAATATTTTGGTGTTTAAAAAACACTTGGGTATTAAAAAATCTATGTATTATAAAAAACAAGTTTCTAAAGTTCCTAGTTAAAAGAAAATAAAAGAATTAAAATAACTTGGGGTCTAGTTAAAATAAGAAAAGAATAAAATATGTGTGAATGACATTCGGGGCCAGCTAAAATGGTGGCAGTCCACCTAACTTTACCACCAGTGAAAACCATTTTCACTAGCGAGCTACGTAACCCTACCGTCGACAAAAATGATTTTCGCTAGCGGGCCACGTAACCATGCCGCCAGCGAAAACCATTTTCGCCGTCGGTTGTGTTAGGTGGCCCACCAGTAGACACTACAAGAGATCTTAGGTGACATTTCACTTACGTCATAGAACCAGAGAAATACGTCACGTTTCAAAATCTACGACATTCATGTGACGAAAATGTGTTCGTCACCTATCATGCGTCTCTAATCATGTTTTGTGACGAAAACATATTTTTTCGTCATTGATCTAGTGACGATTGTTCTTTCGTTATTAACTTTATGACGCTCATTTTCGTCATTATCTAACCCCAAAAACGTCACTAAATGACTTATGGCCTATCAAGGCCCACGTAGTAAGCAACGTTGTTGATGGGCTATGCCCAATTGAAAACACAATTAGATGTAGGCCTAGTCCATGTAAGGTGTAGCACTTTACTCATTATTTTTAGCCCAATTATATTATATCCATTTGTATTAGTATGAAATAACAAGAGGACCATGCCCATTTTGAAAGCTCATATAGACCCAAGAATTATAAACAATAACAACCCATGTATCACAAAATGTTATATAAGCCCAATTAACAATCAATATAGCATAAGCCCAATTAACATCCAATATATTACAAGCCCAGGCACATACATAGGTCCACTGACAAAAGCTTAGTGACCACACTATGTTCATATACATCAGTACACTGATCATAGCAAAATAAACAAGTTCAGTTCATCTTCACCAAATCCAGCCCCAAGAGAAAACTAGGTTCAGTTACAGCAGTTTCATCATATACTAGATAGAAAAATAAGATTGTACATCACTGACCAAGTCCACACGGAATCCAGTCACAACTAACTAAAATAAGATCACATGTCCAAATAGTTCAAAATTCACTGAAGTCACATGTCAAAAGACTGCACAACAACCTCAATGTAGTCCTCCTAGATATTTGTCAAACAACAAAATTGATGAGCATTAAGCCTCAGTTTGCATAACGTAATTTTAATTTGTTAAATTAAAATTACGTTATGCAAACTGAGGCTTAATGCTCATCAATTTTGTTGTTTGACAGATATCTATTTAAATTACCTACATTTGATTCACGGTAATTCACAAAACCTATTTGATGAACTTATAAGTAGAGCTCAAGCTGTACTATTTGAAAATCATAATTAGTTCAAGCAGCAACAGAAAATCAGAATCATCAATACGTACATACAGAACATTGACCTTATTATGAAATAATCAGCGTGATGCTAAACTTTTCAAACAGAGGGCAAACATCGATTCCATTTAGACAATTTTCACTCCATAAATACTTAGAAGAAAAATGATAATTAATTAAATATTGACAGACAGTTTGCATTGACTGTTGTTAATAAAAAGTATCGGTTTGGTTAACAAACTTATTATTACCTCCTTCCAGATGTCTTGCAAGCCAATAACTGATGTTGCACTGCAGTCGTGTAGGGTTTGAGCCAGAAATACAACAGAGCAACAGTGCAACATCAGAGCATTCCGAGAGCCAATAACTGATGTTGCACTGCAGTCGTGCAGGGCAAGTTTGCTGAGTTGCTTGTTCAACCATTTCACTTGTAGAAATCAAAATTGTGGATATAACTCAATACGACGAAGGATAGCTCAATAAGCACAAACAAATGTCCCTTTATTATGTTGGATAATTAGATTACAGCACGTATCACCATACATTAATACTTAGTGATAAATTGCAAGAGAACTACAAATGAAGCATCCCGTTGCTGATATGATGTCCCCCTCCACAACATTAATGTTTTTCACAATCTTACAAATTTACAATAAGTATAGCCAGCTAAAGGTCTAGTTTTATTTGGTTTGGTTTGGTTTGTTTTAGGTGTAGCCTATACCACCTCGATTCACTAGTGTTTAGTTGGCAGTATGGCCATGGGATGGGAATCAGAATTTCAGCCAATGTTTTCTCGAAATTTAACCACTGGGTTGATTAAGCTGCCACTTCTTTTGAGGTAAATGTTAGCTAAATTGTCAAGATCAAATCCTGTCAATCCATCATTTATTCAAAAGGTATGGCTGTGAATGACCAATCAACAATCCTCAACAATGCCAATAGGTTTTTAACTCATAATAAATGCATCTGTTTTGGCCAGACTCGGCCAAATCCTTGACAACATATATATGAAAATGTGCAATCGGTGCAGTTCTTTTTAAATAAATCCAAATATTACATTCCACTAAAAACTTATCATATTGATAGATCTAGCTACAGCAAACCATAAAATTCTAACAAAAATTCTAACAAAACCGGCCTAGACATATATCAAAGCGGATGTGAAAAACCGTACATATATACTCGGTTGTTTTTGCCAGTATATGCTTACGACACGTGGCTTAAATCCAATAATTTAGAACCAAATTGACAGGTTTTTCCTAGAAAATTGAAGAGAGAGGTTAGTGCAATCGATGGCCAGGATTAAGTTTGACTGGACTTGATCGGAATTGGATGGCCAAGATCGATCCTGATCTGGACAGCTACGCAGGTTGACACACAAGCGAGATTGTAGAAATGACTCAATGTCTCTCTCGTTGCTACAATCTCACGTATACCTTGGCATCGGTCGAACCCTACGCCAACAAATCTGTCGACAGCCTCCCTTGTGGGTTCTCTTTTCTAATTAATACTAAACACGTGACAACAATTTGTTTTGAATGCTTAATATAGGTAAATTATCACTCAATCCATATATCTATGAATGGTGGGAGCACGTTTTGAACTTAATTAGTATTGTCTCCCTTCTAGTCTCCCTTCTAACTCATCATCATGTGATTTTAAGTAGAATAAAAACAAAACCATCTCGATGATATTCAAAAATGAATGTAATATTTGAATTGAAAATGAGAATTTAAATATAGGATCAATATGCTCCAAGATTATTTAAGATTTGCATGACTTGCTTGTGATGTGGTCAGTCTCGGGGGATTAACAGTCTGCCTGCGAAAATCGATTATCACAGACGAGGCACTAAGTCGGTCACCTTGAAAAATGACCAAATCATCGCAGGCAGCGAAAATCAAATTTTAAAAAAAAACATATCTACACCTAACTTGGGTAGAGCGATGTAAAATAGACTTATCGACTAGGTTTAGGGAGAAAGGAGGGAAAAGTGATGAGATAGACTTTGCCTGGCTTGGCTTTGGGCCTGCGCAGTGAGGGGGAGGAGCTGGGCTGGTTTTGGCCCAAAGATAGGAAGAGGGTTTTAAATAGTTTTTCAATTTAAATAATGACTGAAATGATGTTTATATTATTAAAATTACTTATTTAGCTCCAAAAAATTCAATAAAATTTCAGAAAGCATAATTAATTATGGAGAATTCATTTAAAATACTCCAAGTCATATTTTATTAGGGACAATTTTATTTCCCATATCAACTTCACTTGTTAAATTATTGCACTTTATTATAAATTATAGAAATAAATTAAATAATTTATCATTCCTGATCCAAAAATCAGGTGTGACAATTATTAATTAAATATTAAAATAAGGTAATTTTAGGGTGTGATATGGGCTGATGGTCCACTTCGAACAATAAGAGCCGGGCTAAAAAAACTTCGTACAACTGACATGTGGGGCCATTGTACAAATGGGCTAACAGCCCCTTCGTAATATAATGGTTGGGCCAAATAAGTGACGCCTCAAACACTCTTGCTTTGAAAAGAATTAATAAAAAGATATTTATGACAAACAAACATTGTCATTAACTTATGGCGTTTGCTAGTTAGCCTCTTATGACAAACAACATTCATCATGGTACACGGTTTGGATAGTTTATGACGATTTGTCATTTGTCTCAGTGATGAACATCTCATTTTCATCACAATGTCACACTGCCCCCAACCGAACGTCATAAAATGAAACGACATAATGACGAATATCTCCAATGTTACGAGAAATTCGTCATAGAAGGTCATATATTCTTGTAGTGAGTGAAAACGTCAAACCTATAAGTAGGGGCGTGCGCGGGGCTAAAATTTTTCTAAGTCCCAAAGGCGCAAAAACCCTAGCCACGGCACCAGGCTACCGAATTTTTGAGCCACCGTCGCTAGAGAAAACCCTAGACACCTTCCGCTGCCTCCTCCACCTGCCCGCCCTCCCACCACGCTCCTCGACCTTCTCCGCCTGCTGCCGTCTTCGCCATTGCCGTCTTCTGTCGCCGCGCCGCCGTTCTTTGAAGCCGCCCCTTGTGAGCCCCTCTTCCGCCGCCGCCTCCTCCTCGTCTTCGCACCACCACGTTGGGACTCGCCGCCGTCATCCCCATCGCCATTGATTGCCGCACGACGAGAAGCTCTCCATGACCTCCTCGTCTCTCGGGCCACCGCCTCATCGTCGTCGTGTACCAGGCCACCACGTGCCGGGACTCACCGCCTTGTCGTCGTTTTCCTGGCTACCGCGCGCCGCTCCTGCTGCTTCCTTCACCCGCATCCTCCCTGGTGACCATCCATCCTCGCTGGCGAATCTTCAATTCTCTGAAATGGATATTTTCAATTCTCTGAAATTCTTCTCAAATTTAGGGATTGACATGTATGTAGGTGAATCTTCTGAACGTTCAACATGTATGTGCTGGAATCTGTGTTTAATAAAAAAAATTGGGGCATTGTCAATGATTTCAGAGTATAGAGAAAATTTTAGATTTGGCAGCAGGAGCTAGCTAGCATGCATATATTTGGCAGCAGTAGTACTTTGTCACTTTGATACTACATACTATAGGGATATTTGGGAATCTATTGGGGATGTATTCACCCAAACAATGAATGAATGAAAGAAATGCATTTCCTGCTGCCTTGTGCTCTCATTTGGGATATTTGGGACATTATGTTGTACTCTCATTCGGGATATTATGGGGATATATATGCAGAGTGACTGAATATATGTTATGTGTCGTATATGTGTCAAAATTTGCCCCTCATCCAAATGCTATGTCTGAATATATGTTTTTTGAAGGGAAGTACTGTACTGAATTTTGCTGCATATTTTCTGATTTCTGAAGGCAGCCTGCATATTTTCTTCAATACTTAGCCCTGTGGACAAGAGAATTTTAGGTTCTGAAATCTGAGACTGTACTAGTGCTTGTTCTAAAATGAATTGCAGCCAATCTGAATGAGACTGCCTATGCATATAAGTTCTGAAATCTGAGACTGTACTAGTTCTGAAATTTAAAACTTGAGTACTTGTTCTAACTTTGAAACTGTACTGAATCGCGGCCATTCTGACTGATATATTACCTGTAATGCTGTGTAAAAGGAACAGTATAGCTTCCTGTTGTGAATTGTGATCCAGTGCATATACATATTGATTTGTTGAAAACAAGTTCTAAATTTTGAACCTTCAGTTCTGTGGCTAATCATTTTGCTAGAATTTTGAACCTTAATTTTGACTTTGTTCAGTTTGTCCATATATTAGGTGATCTAATCATTTTGCTAAAAAGAAGACAGAGTGCTTGATCTGAAATCTGAAATGTTGTAACTGTATAATACTGATCGATCGTTACCTGGGAGGGAGGTTGGCCAAAGAGCAAAATTGGGTTTTGGGGATAGAAATTGGATGGGTTTTTTGGCTGTAGCACTGAAATCTAAATACTTGCACTTGTTCTGGGTTTTGTGGCTGTTGCTGCTATTCTGCTCGATGTGCTAAATGATCTGAAATTGCAATCTAATTGCAGATTATACATGTTGGTTTTTTTTTTATGATAATGCATCACAAAATGGACAGTATCAGAGCTAGGATATAGGAATTTATGGGATATAGGAATTTTGTGTTGTGCTCTACAAAACTTTCTCCCATTTTTTAATTTCAGTGAGAAAATAGGACATTAACTGTTTTTGTACTATCGCAGATTTGGGTGTGCAGTTGTACGCTGTCATATTAACTGGACTTATCTCCAAAATGGATAATTGAAATCAAAACTTAGTTAGCGAGCACAAGCCCGATTCTCTCTATGTTAAACACAAGCCCGATAATTAAGTTAGGGAACAACTTAGTTAATCTTTGCCCGTTTGCCAAATGCTTCGTCAGTCCATTCTCGACGTGTTATTGATATAGGTCATGGTTTCTGTTCCTTCACCACGTGTTATAATAAAAATTTATATTCCTAGGCATCTATGGAAAAACCCACCGAAGCGCAACCGGTGAGTGACAAGGGGAATGAAACTGAACTTGTCACCTCACAACAAATTTGTACGGGAGGCACACAGGTAATCGAGGAAGAATCGTCGTCGCCAAGCTCCAGTGAAGCATCGAGTGACTCGTATCACTCGACGAGTGACCCTCATCCTTCTCCTATAAGGAAGAAAAAGGGCGGGCGACGACCAAGAAGTTGACTTCGATTACATCCCCCGAACCAGTGGTACATAACATTATGTTTAGTCCAATCCTACTATACGTGCAGATTTAGGATTTTAATCGATGGCACGTGAAATGCAAATATAGATGAATGCTCCACACCGCTTGAAAAGGAAATCCCAAACCGCGCCTGAAGAAAGGGAACCAACGATGGAAGCCGGACTTGTCGTGTAACCAAGAGCTTCAAGTAAGCCCCAAAAAAGAAGGGGCGAGCGAGGCAAAAACATGTTGTCAAAAGAAATTCACGTCCAGACGCGGATCAGTGAGGAAGGGGAATCCCTATCGCCTAAAGATGCATGTGCCAAGTATAGCAACCACTGCAATGCGATAGTAAGGGATAACGTGGAAATCACATGGAAAGATTGGAAGAAGGTTACCCCTAGGTAAAAGGGGATATGTTGGACGGAGCTAAAAAGTAGGATTTCCTTTCCAGAAGGAACAGACAAAGAAGCAGCGAAGGACTTCATGCTGAAGACTATGGGCAAGTTATGGCGAAACTGGAAAACGAGCTGATAAGAAATATGATAAGAAGGGTCTTGAGCCTTTCAAGGACTATGGTAAGATAACAAAAGCCTAGTGGGATGAGTTCGTGGCAACAAAGACATTAGCGGAAGAAATAGAGAAGAGCAAAAAGATGTTAGAACTAGCAAGAAGAAACCCCTATCCCCATCGTTTGGGATCGACTAGTTACCGTCCAAAAATCAAGAAGTGGAGAAAAGAGGAAGAGAAATTAAGAAAGACAGATAAATCGGTTGCTATGGAAGATCATAACGAACGGAGCAGGAACTAGGTGCATGCACGAACCCCATCTTTTAGCTCGGAGGGCGATGTAGTCTTCAAAGAACCACAGCTGTAGTCAACAAGATGAAGAGGATTGCCAGACAACAGAAGGCTGGGATATTCAAGCCAGATAGGGAAGTGGACCAGTTGTCATGTGCTTTGGGTAACCCAAAGCACTCAGGCTACATTCAAGGAGTCTCTTCAAAGGCTAGTTGAAAGGATGGCTTCAAAAATGATGCTACTAGCTATAAGAAATGTGGCTGATATAAGGAGGAGATAGAGGCTGATTCTAGGGCGGCAACGATGGAAGAATGCATCAGAATTTTTAGGAACAACCCGGAACTTCAGGCACAGATGGAAAGGGAACGACTTTGAGATTTCTACGCCCGAATCGAGATATCCAGTCATGATATAAAGGAAGATACTCCATGCAGACTATTTTTTCCAGTTGGAATGGTAGGAAAGGCGATTCAGGTTGCAGCTAGAAGGGCCATGTCGGGGCGTAGATTTCACTGCACCGATATTCCGGTCGACCATATAATACTGTGGCACAAAAAACATATTCAGTTAGGGTCAGCGGATTGTCCACCAAGGGTACCAGGATCATCATCTCGTGCCTTGTGTAACCGGGAAGAACCGACGGATCCTGAACAACAACTAGTAGAGCCAGCAAGCCTGAACAACCAACAGAGTCTAAACAACCAGCAGAGCCAGCAAAGCCTGAACAGCTAGCAGAGCTTGAACAACCAGTGCCTGAACAACTAGACCAACATATAAAAGAGCCTGAAGCGTCTCAACAGGTGGAACCTTGCATGATGCAAGCAAAAGAAATAATGTCACAGGAAGAAGTTGGGGGTGGCATAGTGCCAGTAATGATAAGAGTGCACAAGCACCAAAAAAAAGTGCATCTAAGAGAAAGTTCATTATAAAGGCATTCCCGGAAAGAAAGAGTGATGTCAAGCGGGAAAAAAGATTGAGTATAATAAAAAGAAAGCAAAGGGCCTGCAAAAGAACTTACATAGAACTTTGGATTTTGCGGCCACCGTTGATGTGCCAGAACGATTTGAGAATGACAAAGCATTCCTCCCCACTTGGCAATTAGCAGAAGGACCTTGGCAACTAAAAATGTGGCATGAATGGTACATGACTACAAGTAGAACAAAAGGGCTTTCATCATTTACAATTGACGTGCCGGTGGAGGTTTTCATGAGCGGGCCATGCCTACTACAAATTACTTTTAGGGATATACATGCCCTCTACTGTAATATCCTGAATATTTCGACTTTGGAATACGGAATTAAAAATTCAGAATAACCAAAAATCTTTTTCAAAATACATTCATGTCTGAACTAACTCAATTCGATCTGTCGTTTTTCGTTTACATGTGGGCTAATAGACGAACGTCTGAGGATACGTCGATATTTGATTTCTAATATTATTTATTCAAGGAGCTATGATTTGCATATGCCAATTATTTTCGAAAAACAAAAACCCTCGGGCATATTTACTTTATAAATAAAGCTATATATTTAAATGTATCACCATTTTGGATAAAACCCATTAAGGGATAGTTTATTAAAACAAATATTGTTCCACTAAAGAAATAGCTTTGATTATTTTCTATGCACCTTTATATAGAGTGATAAGCTTTTGGAAATTATTTGCAAAATAATGTCTATTGGTAAAGTATTTACTAGAAACCTTAATTGCGAAATATAAATTCCTAATAGGCTATTTTCAAAGATATGACCTCCTCAAACAAAGTCTAGTCCTAAGCATAATTTTAGTTTGCTTGTTAATTGTTTCTTTGTGTGTGTCTAGAATCTGTGCCAAAGATCTCGATTAAATCCATCCTTGAGAACCTAAATTCTTGCCATGCATTGAATTCCTTAGTGTTCGAATTTCGTAAATCGATCCTCTTCCTGAATTGAACACCTCTCGGGGTAATATCCCTCCTTTGTCTTCTTGACCATCCATCTATTCTGGTAATTGCGGTTCTCTAATCGAAGTCTCGAGAGCTATTGTTAATTATCGAAATGTCACGTCCCTCCTTGACATCCTCGACTACCACAATTGAATATTAAACCCAACTCTATTTAATCGAAATTTTCTCTGTTCGAATCCTTTTTCCTCATAAATCATTTTATTCAAAATTCCCTAATTTAGTCCCTTCCTCGGAATCCTAGGACTACCGATGAATTCGTATATCGAACGTTGATTCGGTAACGCGGTCCATCCATCCGATTAAATTCGGGGAAATCTCTAAGTCTGATCCTTGCCCATCTAAATGCGAGATTAAATTCAAGAGCTCACTTAACAGTCCAATTGTAATTCAAACTCAAAATTAAATGTCCATTTATACAGTCCCTTTACAATTTTGGAATTTAATCTCATTCAAATTCCATAAATCCAAATTCCTATAAAATTACAAAACATCCTATTCCTTTGGACTCTTTCCTGTTCGGCCCAACTCTTTTCTCCCTCCCTCTCCCTATTGGGCCAGCCCATCTTCCTCTAGGCCAGCCTAGTACTCTTCCCTTCCCCTGGCCCAAGGCCTGCCCAACAAAACAAGTCTGTTTGTTGTCCCTCTTCCTCAGCCAGCTCGCACGCCAGGTGTTCGACGGAATGCCTGCAAGCGCCGAGCCCCACGGCTCCCCCCCTGCACCAAGCTTCCAGTCCATCGAGGCCTTCCCCCAAAACACCGGCAACACAGTGAGTGAAGTCCACACCGAACGCGTACGCCGCGTCCACGCCGTCCTGCAACAGCCCCATCCTCGCTCTGCTATGACTCCCTGTCGACGACGACCGCCCCACAGGACCGTCGGCCCCACTCGGCCGAGCAAGCTTGTCGCTGTCCGCCGGCTGCGACGGCTATAAAAGCCGCCCTTTTTCGCTCACTGTCGCTATCACACCGACAGGCCGAACGCCATTGTCGTTCGATCGGCCGCCTTCTTGCCGAGCACTGCCGCTCTGCGTCACGCGCCGCATCCACCTGGCCGAACGCTCAGCCCGGCCGTCGCCCAGGCCGAGCCGAGCCCCAGTGCGTCGCTGCTCGGCCGACGCCACGGCCGGCCCGCGCGCAACGCGCCATCCCAGCGCCGCCTCCCGGCCGCGGTGCTGCCGCACGCGGTCTTGCCCGGCACGACCCCCGGCCGAGCTCGTTGAGCCACGCCGCCACCGACCTAGCCGCGCGCCGCCGCCGCGCCGCCCGCGCGCAAGCCGCGCCGCGCCGCGACCTCCTGGCCGTGCCGCGCGCCGGGCTGCGCTAAGCTTGCCGTGCCGCCGCTCCGCTCGGCCGGCGCCCTCCCGGCCGAGGCCAGCCATGGCCGCAGCCGCCGCGCCGCCTGTGCGTCGCGCCGCCGCGCCCGCGCCCGTGCGCCGTGCCGCGCGCCGCCGCGCGCTCTGCCGTACGGCCGATGCCACCCTGCGCGCCGGCGCCGCTCCGCCGGCCGTGCCGCGCCGTCGCCCGGCCGGCCGCCTCCCCCAGCCGTCGGCCCTCCCGCTCGGCACCTTTCTCTCCTCCCAGGAAGCAGCAGCAGAAGAAGAGAAAAGAGAGAGAGAAGGAAAGGATAAGGAGAGAGAAGAAGAAAAGGGAAAAAGGAAGAAAAAAAAAGAAAGAAAAAGAGGAAATAGGAGGTGGGACCCACCAGTGGGCCCCACGTGTTATTATCTCTCTCCATGGGCCACCCATTGACCGCGGACTTCCAAAAAAGTCTAAATCGGGTCCCTCTTCTTTGTCGGGCCGAAGCCCATAAAGTCCGCCAAGAAGTCTACAACGCCTCCCCCTACCTCATTGGGCTAAACAGCCTTACAACCTATCCACAAGTCCATGTTACATCCCTCTTGTTCCTCGGGCCGAAGTCCACCAACAAGCCATCCTCCTCACCAAAGTCTAACATATATCCCTCTACTCACCCAACCCCCTCTATTGAAGTCCATCTTGCCTCCCCAAGCCATTCATTCCTGTTGGGTTAAGTAATAAAAAGATAAAATCTAATGCTCCTCCCCGGTACTACTTCCGGCAACNTAGGCCATTGAATAAAGGTCCTACGTGCAGCTCCAAGGGTCAAAATTTTGTCGTTTGGTCGGATCTCCAGAGGCCAATTGACCCAGTTGTGCTTGACCATGTCCACTTGGACTTTAGCATGGCCATCCACCAAGTCTGCCCTGTGCACTTTGGTTTCTGGGGTAGACTTGAAAGTGACTCCTTCGGCGGCCGCGGACGAGAAATTTTGTGTCACCCTAACATCTAGGATGCACTATGTGGGTCCCTGCGATAGAGTCATCCATGTTATTAGAATATGATATATTAGATGGGTTAGTTAAGACAACATGTGCATGGTATCATGGTTTTACCATTATATGGTCGACTGCGGTGGGGACTGGTTCTTATTCTTGTGTCGCCTCAGTTGACGCGCAATTGCTTCATTGTTGTGTGGGGCTCGCTTGTACTCTAGGAGTGGGGGCTGGGTCATTGTTCTGCTGCTGGAGCTCTCCCCTGATGCATGCCTCCACCTGAGAAAGTTTCTGATCAAATTCCGAGCTAAGTTCGGCTCTGATATTTTCTTTCAAGCGCTCCTCTTTCTCTGCCTTAGTCAGCTTCCACCTCCTGTACTGCCATGAGTACTGGGGCAACCCAATCTTCCATGGAATGTTAGAGCCAACGCCTCTTGTCTGTCCAGAATGTTCTAGGTTGCCCAACACTTTTGTGAGGATGTCGTCCTCGCGTCCTTGTGAGCACACCTCTTGCGACGATTGTCTCTTGGCAGCATATTCGACCTATAGTGCAATGAAGTCATATTAAATCATGCCTAATATACAAAGAGACATCCAGATTTACATTCCAATATCGAGAACTCACCATTTGTTGATACACTCGGTCATCATCGGCATTTGGGAACATAAGTGTTCCATCGTTGTTCTTAATGGGCCATGCCCTTGCCCAATTCCTTGGCCGATCGTCTGGGATGTCAGCAAATGGCGGTGGGGTGTTAGATTGTGCTGCAACCTCATCCTTCTTTCGCTATTGCTCTTGCCTCCCGCTATATGCTCTAGTGCCAAGTCGGCATGGGTGCTTGTTTCTAGCCTGGAGTTGTCGAGCGCCCTCGCTTTTTGCCAGGAACTCAAGAGTTGTTTTTGCAGCCACAAGCTGGCCCTAAACAGTTTCTGTGATCCATGAGTACGTGCCAAATGCTGTTGGGTTCTTTGGGTTAAGTACGAATTCGTTGACGAGCTTTGTCTTGAAATTTTTTCATCTTTTGGAGTGCACGACGCTTCAAATTGTTCTTGTCTTCTCAAGAGTACTTGTAGGATTCCTTGAACTTCTCCCAAGCAGTCTCCTTGTACTCTCGTGGCACTTCCTTAACACCATCCAATAGGATGTTGAAGTGTCATCTTCCTAAAACTCCACATACACTTGCAAATGGCTTTACTACATATGCTGGAGCCATCGGGAATTCTTCGGTGTCAACATCTGTGATTGTTAATCATTTCCTAGGTAGCCCATTTGCAGTTCTACGGTTACGTCCAGACGTGGTTGTGTTAACGCCAAAATTTGGTAAACCCCAAAATTGTCATTGGCCTAGAGTTAGTATCGGCTTTAGAGTCCTGGAATCGGCCGATGGGAATTATCAGTCGCTAGCAGTTGGATTCTTAGTGGATTCAGTTAAGAAAATTAATCAATTAAATGAAGCTTATCCAGAAGATCGCCGAGTTCGAAGAGGATGCAGCATGGCAATTTATCTATTAATTAGGCAAAGTCAGTTAGTTTCCTTTTATTTTTAGGAAAGTGTTTTAGTGTCCAATCAAGACTTATGTTTTTCCTTGTATCTTTAGGAAAAGTTTGTGTCATGTCTGTTGATGGGTAATATCCGTAGACCGTATTTTGAGGGTAATGGGGTATGTTGGAACAAGGATGAGATCTCTATCGAGAATGACTCGACGAGATCCAGACGACGAGTTGTCTTTAAATCCTTCGGATTGCCTTTGCTACGGTGGTGGCTTGTGCTATGATTTGATGATCCCGTACCCCTTGGGGGGCCTTGTATTTATACCATAGACTACCTTGACTTTCAAGTAGAACTCAGAGAATATTTTTAGCCTACGAGATCACAGAGACCGTATCTTCCCGAATAGGACTCTAACACCTTTTATTCGGGATACAATTTCCCTGTTTATTAGTCGAATTCCATAATGTTAAGGTAACCTTCCTGTATACTAAGGGTATTCCGTATTCGTATACTTCATGACCCCAAGGATAGGAGGAATGCCTTATCCGTAACCTTGACAATAGCCCCCAACTTCAAATCAAATGAACTCACAATGTCCTCAAGCTAGAGTTCTCGAATAATTGATATCGTGCCTACTTAACCATTCTTGAGTTATTGAGAAGGTATGAAGCATTCGGTAACACCATCAAAAAGCAACGGTCTACCATGAATTTGAATTGAAGTGTAAAAAACTACTATAAACAAATCGAGAAGATCACAACGGCCGTTTCTTTTTCTTTCTCGAAATATGAACTGTCAGCCATGACCTATAAATCCCAATCCTGAGATTCATTTTGTCTCCTTCCTACAAGTGATCCCTTACTCCTTTGCACTCTCCATCTTTCGCAACTTTCACCAGTTGAAGACCTAATCTTCACTCTTCACCTTCAGCCTCAACCAATCCAATGGATTTGGGCATATCCAACATTGGCATGAAGGACTTGAAGGCATTACAAATTGATGGATCCCTCCCGGGGAAGAAAACCCTAGAACGATCAGAAGGAGGTATAAACCCTAACCCGCTCTAGGCCAAATTGTTTGTCTTGAAGATTTCGCATAATGTGGGTTCTTGTCTCCTCCTTCCAAATTTCTTCTTCTCCATTTGAATTTCTACGACATCCACCTTCTCTACCTAAACCCCAACTCCATTGCATTTCTTAGTATCTTTACACACCTTTGCAAGGTGTACCTTGGGGTACTACCTTTCTTAGATCTATTTAGATACTTTTATGAGCTTCGATGGATGGAATTCCATAGAATCTCCGGCTACTGCGGCTTCCATCTCCGAGATGGAATGAAGACGAAATATATCCCCTTCAACTGCCCTTCTCCTAAGGATCGTGGAGGTCAAAGTGGTTTTACCGACCGACCTGCTAGCCTTGTTGTCCCAAATGAGAAGCCCAAGGCTCCCCTTTGTGGACATCTAAACCCTTCTTAACCCCTTCTCTCAAAAGCTTCATATACAAGATCCGCGAACTTCGAGAACAAGGGTTGTTGGGGTATGAAGTTGCTGAAGACTTATACGTCGTTGAATTCAGCCCCTTCAAGCTCGCGCTCACCCCACGCATGAGTACACGAGGGTGCAAGATGAAACACTGATATCAGTTCGGGGTATACGATCTCGTAACCCACCTGACCTTAATCCAATTGGGGCCAACCCACGAATATTAATATTGATATATTGCTTGCAAAACTCGATGATGGAGCCATGGCCACCCTAGTTGGTCACTTGGCGATCAACGCTCCACCAGACCTGGACAACTTCCTCACCCCGCTATGTGACCTCCTGTCCTCAGACAAGGATGCCGCCATCAACATAAGTGACCTTGAGTACTATCCTTTCTTTGGCTGTTGTTATCCGAAAGATTAGTAATCTAAATCTCATAGGTCCTGCCTCTGACAAACGTCATCGGCCCGCTTGCCGACCACTAGGTCGTAACTTCTCTAAAGGAGGAGGCAATCTCAGAGCAAGCCACCGCCGAGAACGCTCCAAGCGGCAGCAGAACAAAACCCTCCAAGAGGAGGTGGACAGCTTTAACTGAAGGTTTTGTCAAGATGTCCAGAAAGATTCCTAGTTCAACAGGTTCTCTTCTTGACGCGTGTCATGCTATGTTCTCGGCATCGGTATGGTCTTTGCGGTAGACATGGGGCACCTCTACACCGTCAAATTTTCGCTCTAGCTTCCTGACTTTGGCAAGGTACTTGGTCAACTCAAAGTTTGAGCATTTGTAGTCCTTGTGCACTTGGTTGGTGACCAATTCTGAGTTCCCCTTTCATAATCAATCACTTCACTCCTAGTGTCGTGGCTGCTCGTAACCCAACGGAGTAATCCCTCTCGTAACTTTGTGGTGGTGTGTTTGTAGCTCAAAACTTGAAGTGTATTGCATGTCCTGAACTGATCTCCGGCTAGAGATATTAGAAATGAATTCTACCCCTGCTCCTTGGCTGTTGAAATGCCCCGTTGAAGGCCATTGTCCATGTCTCGTTATTCGTCTTGATCGTTAGGGTGTTCTCAGGAAACGGTCCAATCGGCAAACGAAGTTGGCGAGAACCTGAAAACTTGATGGCTGTACATGGGACGAAGTTGACATCGAAATTGGCTTGAGTTCCGACGACCCATTTGGCAATGCCATCCGACGACGTCTTTTGTTCGCTTACCACCTCGCCTAGAAGGAAGGAGGATGAGACGACCGTGACTTTGTGGGCCTGGAAGTAGTTGACACGGCTTTCGTGATGTCCATGACTTACATGCGAAGATCAATTTCTGGATTTGAGGATATCAAAGTTTTTGGCGTCCGTGGAGGGCCTCGCTAACGTAATACACAGGAATGTTGTACTTTATCCCTCTCAACGATAATTACAGTGCTAACAGAATAAGGCATGGCAGCAATATAATATAAAATAGTTCTTCCATTGGTTGTTTGTGGGCAACGAGTACAGTAGGGTTGGACAAGTACCGTTTGAGCGCGATAAAACGCGTTCCTCGGCCATCCTGTAATCACTCGAATCTATCATGCTTTTTTGAGTAGAGCAAAGAAAGGTTGTCCTCGTTCTCCCATCCTACGCCACGAACCGGCTTAAAGCTGTCCATACATCTTGTAAAGCTTCTGTACTTCCTTGAAGTCTTGTTGGCGACTTCATGTTCTCGATGGCCTTGATCTTCTCAGTGTTTGCCTTCGATTCCTCGTCCAGAGACAAGAAATCCAAGCCAACTTTTCCCGACGGTACTCCAAACATACACTTCTCCTGGGTTTAATTTGAGTCGATGTCTCCGAAAATTATTGAATGTTTTCCCTCAGGTCATCGATCAGTCTGTGCCTTTGTCTTTGTCTTGACCACGACATTGTCAACGTATTGCCTCCACGTTCTTGCCAATATGTGTTACCTGCATTGATTAATTCAAAGGGCATCTTGGTATAGCAGAAAAACACCGAAGGACGTGATGAAATGTTGTCTTCTCTTCGTCCTCTTTGGCCATGCTGATCTGGTGGTAGCCTGAGTAAGCCGTCGAGAAAACTTAAACAGCTCACAACCAGCAGTTTGAATTCCACCAGTTGATCAAATGCGAGGAAAGAGAGAAAGTGGTCCCTTGGGACACACCTTGTTGAGATCGGTGAAGTGCCAACGCACATCATCTCCACTTACCATTGGCCTTGCGCACCCATTACTAGGTTAGCGAGTCACTCTGGATGGAGAATCTCTCTGATGAAGCTCGCCTTAAGAAAGTTTTTCCAGTTCTTCTCGAATAGCTTGCTTTTCTTGTCTTGTGCCGAACCACACCGCAGTTTCTGTTTGACTGGGCTTGGCAGTTGGGACGCACCATCAGTTTGTGCTCGATCACCTCCCTAGGGACTCCGGGTATGTCGGACGGTTGCCAAGCGAAACACGTCTATATTTTCGCGGAGGAAGGTGATGAGCCTCGAGTTCCCTATTTGTTGTTGAGCGTTTGCCCCGATCTTGCACTGTCTTGTCGGGGTTTGCCTAACTGGCCAATGGGATGATCTTTAATTAGCCGTCGGGCTTGGCTCACTTTTCCGAGGGGGTTTTGAAGGTGGCGGGTGGGTGTGGGAGTAATGCTCGATGTAACATCCTGAATATTTCGACTTTGGAATACGGAATTAAAAATTCAGAATAACCAAAAATCTTTTTCAAAATACATTCATGCCTGAACTAACTCAATTCGATCTGTCGTTTTTCGTTTACACGTGGGCTAATAGACGAACGTCTGAGGATACGTCGGTATTTGATTTCAAATATTATTTATTCAAGGAGCTATGATTTGCATATGCCAATTATTTTCGAAAAACAAAAACCCTCGGGCATATTTACTTTATAAATAAAGCTATATATCTAAATGTATCACCATTTTGGATAAAACCCATTAAGGGATAGTTTATTAAAACAAATATTGTTCCACTAAAGAAATAGCTTTGATTATTTTCTATGAACCTTTATATAGAGTGATAAGCTTTTGTAAATTATTTGCAAAATAATGTCTATTGGTAAAGTATTTACTAGAAACCTTAATTGCGAAATATAAATTCCTAATAGGCTATTTTCAAAGATATGACCTCCTCAGACAAAGTCTAGTCCTAAGCATAATTTTAGTTTACTTGTTAATTGTTTATTTATGTGTGTCTAGAATCTGTGCCAAAGATCTCGATTAAATCCATCCTTGAGAACCTAAATTCTTGCCATGCATTGAATTCCTTAGTGTTTGAATTTCGTAAATCGATCCTCTTCCTGAATTGAACACCTCTCGGGGTAATATCCCTCCTTTGTCTTCTCGACCATCCATCTATTCTGGTAATTGCGGTTCTCTAATCAAAGTCTCGAGAGCTATTGTCAATTATCGAAATGTCACGTCCCTCCTTGACATCCTCGACTACCACAATTGAATATTAAACCCAACTCTATTTAATCGAAATTTTCTCTGTTCGAATCCTTTTTCCTCATAAATCATTTTATTCAAAATTCCCTAATTTAGTCTCTTCCTCGGAATCCTAGGACAACCGATGAATTCGTATATCGAACGTTGATCCGGTAACGCGGTCCATCCATCCGATTAAATTCGGGGAAATCTCTAAGTCTGATCCTTGCCCATCTAAATGCCAGATTAAATTCAAGAGCTCACTTAACAGTCCAATTGTAATTCAAACTCAAAATTAAATGTCCATTTATACAGTCCCTTTACAATTTTGGAATTTAATCTCATTCAAATTCCATAAATCCAAATTCCTATAAAATTACAAAACATCCTATTCCTTTGGACTCTTTCCTGTTCGGCCCAACTCTTTTCTCCCTCCCTCTCCCTATTGGGCCAGCCCATCTTCCTCTAGGCCAGCCTAGTACTCTTCCCTTCCCCTGGCCCAAGGCCTGCCCAGCAAAACAAGTCTGTTTGTTGTCCCTCTTCCTCAGCCAGCTCGCACGCCAGGTGTTCGACGGAATGCCTGCAAGCGCCGAGCCCCACAGCTCCCCCCTGCACCAAGCTTCCAGTCCACCGAGGCCTTCCCCCAAAACACCGGCAACACAGTGAGTGAAGTCCAAACCGAACGCGTACGCCGCGTCCACGCCGTCCTGCAACAGCCCCATCCTCGCTCTGCTATGACTCCCTGTCGACGACGACCGTCCCACAGGACCGTCGGCCCCACTCGGCCGAGCAAGCTTATCGCTGTCCGCCGGCTGCGACGGCTATAAAAGCCGCCCTTGTTCGCTCACTGTCGCTATCACACCGATAGGCCGAACGCCGTTGTCGTTCGATCGGCCGCCTTCTTGCCGTGCACTGCCGCTCTGCGTCACGCGCCGCCTCCACCTGGCCGAACGCTCAGCCCGGCCGTCGCCCAGGCCGAGCCGAGCCCCAGTGCATCGCTGCTCGGCCGACGCCGCGGCCGGCCCGCGCACAACGCGCCATCCCAGCGCCGCCTCCCGGCCGCGGTGCTGCCGCACGCGGTCTTGCCCGGCACGACCCCCGGTCGAGCTCGTTGAGCCACGCCGCCACCGACCTAGCCGCGCGCCGCGCGCTGCCGTCGTGGCCGACGCCGTGGCCGGCCCGCGCGCAAGCCGCGCCGCGCCGCGACCTCCTGGCCGTGCCGCGCGCCGGGCTGCGCTAAGCTTGCTGTGCCGCCGCTCCGCTCGGCCGGCGCCCTCCCGGCCGAGGCCAGCCATGGCCGCAGCCGCCGCGCCGCCTGTGCGTCGCGCCGCCGCGCCCGCGCCCGTGCGCCGTGCCGCGCGCCGCGTCACGCCTGCTGCTGCGCGCGCCACCTACGGCCGATGCCACCCTGCGTGCCGGCGCCGCTCCGCCGGCCGTGCCGCGCCGTCGCCCGGCCGGCCGCCTCCCCCAGCCGTCGGCCCTCCCGCTTGGCACCTTTCTCTCCTCCCAGGAAGCAGCAGCAGAAGAAGAGAAAAGAGAGAGAGAAGGAAAGGATAAGGAGAGAGAAGAAGAAAAGGGAAAAAGGAAGAAAAAAAAGAAAGAAAAAGGGGAAATAGGAGGTGGGACCCACCAGTGGGCCCCACGTGTTATTATCTCTCTCCATGGGCCACCCATTGACCGCGGACTTCCAAAAAAGTCTAAATCGGGTCCCTCTTCTTTGTCGGGCCGAAGCCCATAAAGTCCGCCAAGAAGTCTACAACGCCTCCCCCTACCTCATTGGGCTAAACAGCCTTACAACCTATCCACAAGTCCATGTTGCATCCCTCTTGTTCCTCGGGCCGAAGTCCAACAAGCCATCCTCCTCACCAAAGTCTAACATATATCCCTCTACTCACACAACCCCTCTATTGAAGTCCACCTTGCCTCCCCAGGCCATTCATTCCTGTTGGGTTGGTAATGAAAAGATAAAATCTAATGCTCCTCCCCGGTACTACTTCCGGCAACGACGTCGCCGTGCGCCGCGCCGTCATCTGAACCCCGAGAACGACTAACTTATTGGACGGCTAACCTCTAACATCTAACATTTGACCCATTGACTCACTAACCCGCTGACTTCTAACTCACTAACCCGCTGACCTCTAACTCACTAACCCGCTGACCTCTAACTCGCTAACCCCTAACCCCTAACCTGCACTAACGTGCTAACATTTATTCCTTAACGCTGTGTGTTCGTTTGTTGCCACCGATCGAACACGTGGTGTGCGAGGACGATCCGCGGGCCGACTGTCCCCAGGCTGTACATCGACGACCGTAGTTTTGTGTGAGGACCACCGCTCGGTGTGCCGCTACCCAGCTGCCGCAAGGTGAGCTCCTCTCCTGCTCTTCCTCTTGCTTTTGTTTCCTTACCGCCGTTGTTGCCGCGGCACGATGACGTTGTGAGGCACAACACCATACCCGTTCCCTACGCGGTTGCCCTCCGCAGCGACCGCCGCTGTGCCGCCGGCCATGCATGCGCCACACAGCTAGCTGGCTGTACGTGTGCATGCATGCAAGCAGCTCACATGCACGCAGCTAGCTAGCCGTGTGTATGCACATGCATGCATGCTTGTAGCTCGCCCAAGCCCTTCACCTCACCATGCGCACACTCTTTTAAAAACAAAACCTGTACGTGAGAAGTTAAGGGCGGTTCCACCCGTCAGACCTTTCCCTTTTCTTTGTTTTAAAACTTTTTCGATCTTTCGAATTCCATATCTCCCTCGTTTTAAGTCGGATTTGAACGAAACTTTCGTCAAAATCTTTCTAAAATCAAGATCTACGCAATGGCACTAGTTTGGTTATTTTTAATTGTTCTAGAATTTTTGGCTCTTTTGTGTTAGTGAGTAGTTTATGACGTTAGTATTCAACCGGACAGGGTACATCTGCGAGGAGGAAACTGAGCTAATCGAGAACGAACCCCCAATTGAGCAAGGCAAGTCACTACGCCCCCTTCCTCGAACATGTTGATCCTATTTTTATTAATGTGTTGATTGCAAATAAAATTGCATGCTAATTATAAAACGCGTAACTACATTTGCTTAAAGCCTTACCTTTGATATTGTTTATCCTTATGTATTTACACACCTTTGTTACCTGAGTATATTACTTTACGCGTGATTATCTACTCACTGCTTAGCCCTGCTTACATAGACGTTATACACTCCATATGTGGGATATGTGGATGTGGTTACACTGATCACTCGATGGGAGTGATTGATAGAGATCGGGTGGAGACATAAGCGCCACCCACAGCATGAAAACCTTTGTGAAAACCCAAAAACTTAATTAAACAAAAGTGATTTCGACTGGGGCGGCACGGATAGAATATGGGTGGTTCTGGGAACGGTAAGCCGCCGACCCTGGTCAGTTAAGGACCGAGTCAAGAAGCTAAGCAGGAAACAAACCGAGTACGACCACACTTCTTGAGTGGGGTTAGACCCGGTGGACTAGGTTATTCTCGTGGGGTGGCACCCCAGACATGGTAGGTTCTGGATATCGGTATGGAAATGTGGAAGTGTGTGGTTTAATGACGTCAAGCTTTATATATGTATGATGTAACCTTCAATCTCGGGAGCGCCAGGACTCCCCTCACAACCGGCTCGAGGTAGGAATGTGGCGCCGGGGGTGCAATGGGGATTCATAGTCCTTGGAGCGGGTGCCGCCATGCGAGGGTAACTGAAAAACCGAGCCGTGACAAGTCTCATGTGTTGGGTGCGTCACGGAGTGTGGGATTAAAAGCGTACATCCACTGCAGTGTGAGTAAACTAAACTATTCGAATAGCCGTGCTCGCGGTTAATGAGCGCTGGGACTTGCATTACTCTTGACTAGCCTCGTCAATTTGTAATATTGCTTAAAATATGATGGGTGTGGAAGGTGTGACCTTGCCTGATATGCAAAAAGGTCATAGTGGTTAAAATTGTGGAAATTGGATGCGAGGGTAAACCGGACCAAGCGAGGCTTGGGGAAGGTGGATGAACCCTCGCAGGTTAATGATAACTTCAACTTAACGTGGCTTGGGGAAGGAGTTACCGAGGACGGTGGAATAGGGACCTAGGTTCACCAGTCGATGCGTGTGGGATAAGATGGACCGCCGCTGCTTCGCTTCCACTACTTCATTTAGTTGTTTTGGTATTTTGTGTTGCTGTCGACCATGCTTGGTCTATTCGGGTTCCATTTGGGCTACCCTTGTATTATTAATATATTGTAAGACCTGTAAGACGATGTCAGCTTGAGATATACAACTGTGCCATGTGTGTACCATCTACTGATCCAGGGAATGGTATTGTAATACACATGGGGTTCCCGGTATACAAAACCGGGGGCTCACATCTACCGTCGGGACAAACTTGACACTAATTAGATCGGCATTTGGTGTTTGTAAGTGCATGACTGCTGCATTTTGCTACATCATTGTACCTATAAATTTTACTAGCTAATTTGATCATCCATTTTTTGTAGGATGAATTATGTCATAGCAGAACAGATACATGAGTCTATTGGCTTCCTAAACCCTTGCCAAATAAGTCAGCCGAACCACACCTTCAAGCTAGACAACAAGAGGCTACCGCCAGAGGTCTAGGCCATGATTCCCGAAGAGAGGGATGCATACATAGCAGAAAGGCATAAAGCTAAAATTCTTGATGTGACTGTTTACATCAGTATAGCAATGCAATCTATACAACAGAAAAGATGCATCTACGCCCCATACAACTATGAGTAAGTTTTCATATCTAATATGAGTATATACTTAATCACAGCTCGAGTAACAAATATTAAACATCATTTCGCGCTATTTTTTTTGCAGCAACCATTGTATTTGTTTTCTTTTATATCCAAAGTATGGCGAAGTTGTCTTCTTGGATTCTCTTGACAGGCACGCGAGTACATATAAGGAATTATTCAAAATTTTAGATCTGTAAGTGATATAAGGACGATTCTTGTTCTCATGACGTGTTGTTATCTTTGAACTCTCTAAATTAATTATTTATTCAAACGATGCCTATAATAGGTATTACCAGCTAGGCGGAGAATGGCTACAAATAAGAGAATAAATACTCATCCACAATAAGTGGCCGGTAATTAATTATGGATGACGTACAATACTATTTAATTTTTACTATTGCATGTGTATATCCATTTAATTAACTAATATACTTTATATTGATGTTGAAAGTGTCACAAGCAACTAAAGGGAAACATACTATGTGGATATTATCTTTGCAAGTTTCTCAGGGTCAATGGAAGATACTGCATGGATTATGGAGCTGTAAGTACAAATCATTAATACGTTTATTAAATTAATTGCTAATTAACTTTGAATTTCTAACAATTTCCGTTGCCATGATCTCGATGCAGCTTCCAAAATTCCCCAAGGGTGAAAGGGAGCTCGATGATGAAGCCATTTAGAACATATAACGAGACAAGTGCTATTTCATCCACCATGAGTGTTGTCACTAGCTTGGGAGGTTTTTTTTGATAAAGAAGGGCTTTGAACACCCCAGAAAATGAGTGTTTAACTAACTGGAGCAAGAATATAATTTAAATTTTACATATGTATCGTTGGTCGAGATGTATGACATTCAAGTACTTGGATATGATCATCCAATATCTATGTACATATAAGTGCTTCAAAATTATGTATGTTAATTAATTAATACCTTGCATTAATTATCATGTCTTGATTTTCTTATTGCACATGTATATTATCAAGGGTTAATTTGATCCATGCCATTGCAAATATGCCATTTGAGATAAATGCCATCACAATTCGTCTATTCGTAGCCATGACACAGAAATTTTACAAAATTAGAACCGTGCCACTACCGTCAAGTTTTCCATCCATCTTCTTCCTTCTCTCTTCTCATCCGACGATGACGGACAACAGCAGCTTGCTGGAGGAGAGCCAGCGGTAGCAGTGTGAGCGCCAAACAACAGGGGCTTTGCAACGACGGCAATGGATAGCGGGGGTAGAATTACGAGCGCCGAACAGCGGTGGCTTTGCGATGACAACAGTGGACAGCGACGGCTTGCTAGAGGAGAGCAAGGGCGGCTACGAGGAGGTTGGCGCAAGGGTGGGAGCGATGGCGGCAACCAGCGGCAGCGGTGGAGGAGGAGCAGCAGTAATGGGGGTGGCGGGAGCAGACGACTCAACCGGGCTGCGGCGGCCACCCTCACGCGTGCCATGACCATCTGTCGCCGCTAGCGTCGTGTAGTGTCATCCCCGACCTTCCTTCACCTCTTCCGTCAGCTCCACCACCTGCCTCCGCTCCTCAGCTTCTTTGTCTGCAACAACAGCTTCGCCGTCTCAAGGTCATGGTGAGCTCGCCAGTGAGGTGGTCGACCCAACCTTCCTCCTAAGACTCATGCCGAGGGGATTCCTCGGTGCCGTCAACTGCACGACGCCCCGTCTTCGACTGCTCTGTCCTCCTACGCGATGCCCCAGTTGGCCTCGACCTTGACACCGACAGTGCATAGCTCAGCGCCGTGCTATGGCCGACAACAGTGATGCCGGCGGTGGAGAAGGAGGAGCAGCAATGGGGGCAGCGAAAGCAGGGACAGGGGCGGCGTCCATGGCGATGCGCATCGGGTGAGAAGGGAGGAGAGTACGGGATGGATTGGTGGGGAGGCTGAGATGTGGTGGACAGAGATGGGAAAAAAAGAAGACAGGAGGATGGAGAAAAAAATCTGACGGGTGGGTCCCACGTGTAGATGAGGAAAAAGATGGAAAATGTGACGGCAGTGGCACAATTCTAATTTTGTAACATTTCAGTGGCGCGGTTATGAATAGACAAATTGTAATGCATTTATCTAAAATGACATATTTACAACGGCATGGATCAAATTAACCCTATTATCAATAGCGGTTGCAAACAATAACAAGAAAACCCTTATTATCAATTGCTCGATCAAATATATCATCTGTGTGTCATTCTCAAATACGTGAACAAACTAAAAATAGTTTCAAATTTTGCAAAAAAAAATAATATCTTCGCAGGCAGGCGATGTGGCCACGTAGCTTCAGTGCACCAGCAAGTAAATGGCGAAGCGCATTTTTCCTGGTGGGCCATGTAGCTTCAGTGCACCAGCTATGGTTATTTTCGCTAGCGGCGGATATAAGTCAGCCGCCAGAGATAAATGTCTTTGCTAGTGGCGGGGTTACGACGCCGGCCAGAGAAAACCGATCTTCGCTCGTGGTTTGGCGCCGTCAGTGAAAATGATGCATCTTCACTAGCCTTTGGTCTCTGCCGGAGCCGTCGGCTGCCAGCGAAAACCCATTTTGGCCACTAGGAAAAAAGTTTATATAGTAGTGTTTATAACAAAGTTATCCTAACAAAGAATAACGTGGCTAAAATAAAGTGGGGGAGACAAATATTGTTGTTTATGTTATGCAAAAGAGACAATTCAATATTTTTCTTTTAGTGTCATTTTGCTCGAGTTGTTTGGAGATGTGTGTTTTTTGCTTTTAATATCCCTCCACCTCATAATGCCAAAAATTAATTGGCTTAGAGGAGTCCCTATGTCCTTAAAAAAGATGATATTAATTGAAGCTAGTGTTTTATATTGGTTAATTTTGGGTTGCCATAATGATAAAGTTTTAATGGTAAACAATTGTCTAACCCGATGTAACATTTTTTTCATGTCTTTCTATTGGCTCTACTACAGGAGGAGCAGGATACCATGCGCAATGATGCTATACTTTTGGAATCGATAGCAAAGGGTCTCTTATTTCACTATGAGTGGCATAGTTCCATTAGGCTAAGTTTTTGACTTTCCCAACTCAACTTTCTCGTTTTTCGCGCGCACGCTTCCCAAATTGTTAACCGATGCTTTTATTACAAAAAAAATTTCTATACGAAATTTGCTTTAAAAAATCATATTAATCTATTTTTCAAGTTTTTAGCTAATAATTAATCAATCATATATTAATAAATCACCACGTTTTTTGTGTGGGCTCCTGAACGCAGCCTTAAAATTGCTGGCTGAATCTATATGATTTAATGCTAGTTAATAATAAGAGGGAGTTAGGGGTTTGTTCTATCACCTTACGTCTCTTTTTTATTTGTTGAACCAACTTATGACTGTGTATGTCTTATGACAGAAGCCGAAGATGTAAATCATTTTATTATCTTAAAAAAATCAACATCACTGACAGAGAAATCAAAAAAAATAATTCACTAACTCTACACCATCATTTCATCGTGTGACGAACCAATGGAATCTTTACAGTAGAAGCTACGGGTGAGCAGGTAATAAACAAGTTCTACAACGAAATGCAAGATTGGAGCAAAGGAGGAGCAGAGGAATAGGAAATCTGTTACAATGAGATAATCCATTAGTAGTTTGTACTTAGCAGTAGAGTACTTTGACTCTGCTCGAAGTGTTTTATTTTTGTGTTCATTTTGTTTCACTCTAATTTGATCTATACTATACATTGAAAAATTGAGTGTCTTTCTACTTTCCTCAAGGACATTATCATATCTGAAAATTGAGTGTTTGCTTTCAGTATAGCTGAGCACAACATGCTTAATGTAGTACTCTATTAGATGGGCAGTACGAAGCAAACAGAAAATTGATACCATGAGGTGACGATTCTGATTAGTGACATATTTATTTTGTGATTAGAGATTAGGCACCAGTTTATCGCATTTAACACCAGTTTAGCAGATACAGGGTATCAAGCAAGCCAACGTGCAACAGTGTCATCAGAGATTACAGATTAGAAACTGGTTTCTACCATCATATCAGCACATGACAAGAGGTATCGTCAGGCAACAGCTTAACACCGACTTATCTCACAATTCCTGACGCCTCCAAGGCCTACCACTGAGCTGAATGAACTCCATGAACTCTTATTGATCATCTCTCTGAACTTCAGGCAAGGAAAACAAATACAAGCTGCTGATACTTCACCTGCTCTTTTTATAGGGTGAAGGAGATGGCATGACATCATGCTGGAATTTACTGCCTGATTATATGCAGTCATCCAAAGACCAGACTCTGAGTTCAATGTGCATGAGGTCTGATTCTGAAGTTTTCTCATCAAATGCAGCGAAAAGGAGGTGTGATTACAGAGTTATGATGAATCAATGCATGTCCTGGAAGCACGTATTGTTAGGTCTGCATCCAATTCGGCCGTGACATATCGATCTCGATCAACCATGGAGACGCCCACCTGCGAGCGGTTGCTGGACGGCGACGACGCTCCGGTCAGTGGCTATGGCGGAGATAGATTGAGCAGACTAGACGCATTTCAATCCACCCAAGAAAAAAATAAAAGAGTCCCACATTGCAATCATATAAATAAGCAGATATATACTAATTGAGTTAACATCTATTACAGAAATGAAAACAAGTAAAAACATGAAGAACATGTATATACGAGAAAATATAATACTGATGCTCTACACATATCAGTTATATTCAAGACTTTAGTCCTAATAAAAGACAAAATAAAAATAAGGGCATGTAAAAAATCAAGTAGATGGATCAGTATTTGCTAGTAGATACTTGAAAAGAAAAATAAATCAAAAGACATACTAAAACACTAGTTTTTGTTTTTCTAGCTAGCTAGAAGGCTAGCTTTCTCCTCTCAATTCTAAGACAAATCAGCGAATGACCCATTGTTAATCCTCTGTCCTCTCAATGCTGAAACATTAGCTAAACAATTAACCACTCAAGCAGTGAACCGAAGTACCAAACATAAGAGCTATTGATTTTGAATCTAGCCCTTGTCGTTGTTGTTTTCTCCTTTTCATGCTCCAGTACTGCATGCGCTGGGATCTAAGACGAGCTGGTTGCTGCACTAGCTCTCCCCGATGGAGGTATTTGTGACGACGGCTTAGCTATGGCACGCGCCACAGCATGCCATAATGGTGGCTCCGGCCAACAGCCGGCACGCGAAAGCGGCGGGACAAAGCGGGTGTCCGGCGGCCACAGGCACCGCAGCGCGCGGCGCAGCCAGCCAGTCCACTCTCCACTGGGATCGAGACTATTGCAGTGGTTCGAATGGCGAAGTCTCACAAGGCGAGAATAATTTGTGCGGTAACACCAAAATCACTACTATTACCATGCTCGATACCATGGCATGCCACCGCGCGTACGCCGGATGTTCGATGGAATGTCTAGGAGGGAGACGGCAGTACAAGGGCGTTGGAACAAATGGCTGAGGACTCACTGGTGAGTGTTAGTTAGGCTTTTTACCCGTGGAAGGTAATATCTGCTTGAATATGTTGCTGGGCGACCTTGGTCTAATGGTCTATCATATACAAATATGTTAAATATGTGATCTGAATTTAGGCCCACGATATATTCGGATTAGTTTTCTAGTAGAAGTCCGTGGCCTTTTCTATTACGAGTCTTTCCTTTATCTCATTTATATATTTTTGTAAGCCGTATAAAAAGGGGTGACGTTCTCATTGTTATTCCCATACGTTTTTTATCAACTCTTCAATAGTGATCATTTATTGCCAGTCGGCCGCCTCCAACACTACCGACTGGTTTCCTCGCCTCCATGGTTGATGGATTCCACCGCCGTTGCTGATGGCGACATCGTCTTCATTGTCGGCCACCTCCGTCACCGCCGACTGGTTTCTTCGCCTTCACAGTTGGTGGATTCCGCCGCCATTGCTGATTGTGACATTGTCTTCACTATCGGCCGGCTCCGCCACCGTCGACTGATGTTCTCGTCTTCACGGTTGGTGGATTCCGCCGCCCTTACTAATGGCGACATTATCTTCACCGTCGGTCGCCTCTGTCGCCGTCGACCGATGTTCTCGCTTCCATGGTCACGTGTCTTCGCCACGTTGTTGGGCAACTTCACCTCCATTGTAGATCGCCTCAGCTGTTTTCACGGTTGGTGTCATCGTCGCCATTGATGGACGACTTTGTCCCTACATCGGCCATCTATGCCATCACCGATGGAAATACCAATAAGTTAAGCCATCATTATTTTTTTATATGATATTTTCCTTTTTTTCTCTATTTCACTACATCAACTGGTTCTCCGTTGAGTAGTGGGTTGGCGGCTACAGATGTTATATCATATTTTTGCAACAATTTTTATAATATTTATTTTGATTGCTTGCGAATAAATCCGAGTAAAAAAAGTGTCGAGTAGTGAAGCTCTATTTTCTGATGCTTTCCATTTGGTGTGTTGATGGATGGTTGCCATGAGCTGATTCCTAACACCTGGGGGTTTGTCGGTTATAGTGTATAATGCAAGGTGCTAAGTACTACTTGGAAAACAAATGAAAAGCATAAAGATAAAATAATTGACAAGAGGAGAAATACATATTTATAAATATTACAAAAATGCTTGAATTTTTCTTTAGTACTATATTTATATCAGATACTACTCATCCTACCTGTTTATACTGTAGAATCCAAATCTAGATATGCATAGTAGGGATTCATGGTCATAAGCTTATCTCCTACGCTTCGGAAATGGATCAGTTAGAATACCACCGTCGGTTGCTTTCGTAACCGCTGATTGGTTTCTTCGCCTCCACCGTTGGTGAATTCCGTCGCCGTTGTTGATGACGACATCATCTTCACCGCCGGCTTGCCTCCGTTGCTGCCAGCTGATGTCCTCGCCTTCACGGCTAGCCTATTATACCACCGCTGACGAGCATCTACATCTTCACCATTGGCTTGCCTCTGTTGCCGCCAACTAGTGTCCTCGCCTTCAAGGCTGACCTATTATGCCGCTGCTAACAGACATCTTTGTCTTCACCGTTAGCTTGCCTCTGTCGTTGCTGACTGGTGTCCTCGCCTTCACGGTTGGCCTATGCTGCCGCCGCTGATGGGCGTCTTCACCTTCACTAATGGCTTGCCTTCGTCGCCGCCAACTAGTGTCCTCATCTTCACATCTGTCCTATCATGTCACCGCCGACGGGCATCTACGTCTTCACCATTGGCTTACCTCTATTGCTGCCAACTGGTGTCCTTGCCTTCACAGCTGATCTATTATGCCGCTGCTAATGGGCATCTTTGCCTTCGTTGCCGACTTACCTCCGTCGCCGCCAACTGGTGTCCTTGCCTTCACGACTAACCTATTATGTCGCCACCGACTGGTGTCCTCGCCTTCACGGCTGGCCTATGCCACTGCTGCTGACAGACTGCCTCGTCTTCATTGACCGGTCGGCTTCACCGCCGTTGATTGGTGCCTTCCTCTTCACGGTTGACCTATGCTGCCGCCGCTGATGGGCGTCGTTGTCTTCACCGATGGCTTGTCTCCGACGTTGCCGACTGGTGTCCTCCTCTTCACAGCTGGCCCACACTGCCGCCACTATTGATGGGCGTCATCGTCTTCACCGCCAGCCGTCTCATCTATTGTTGCCGACTAGTCTCGTCGCTTCCACAGCTACGCGACTCCACCACCATTATTAAGAAATTTGGCCTTTATAGTCAGTCGCCTCTATTGTCGTCGATCGTTTCGCCAGCTTTGCTACTTCACCAATCTCGACATTTCTAAGAACTTCAACACCTCGTCATGCGTCACCAAATACGACGTCGTGCTAATCTACTACAACAAGTGGTACTTCAATCCTCAGGATTTTTACTCTGACATCCACAATGCGTATCTTCACTTAAGTGATGGTTACTCGATGATAGGAAGCTACATTTATTAACTCTATGTTTACTTGTTTTCCAACTAAGCATAGAATCGGGGGCTACACAAACACAAGACCAAAATCCGACAAGCAATTAACCAATCAACGAATTCTATGAAGTCAACTTTAGAAATCATTAACTTCGTCTTCACTTCAAAGCAGATTTAGCTCTGCCCTTTGAAGTTCAACTCAAATAGGGCTTCAAACCTCCCAAGTTCGGACCTAGGGAATTTGGAGTCATCAACCAATCAACTCAGATTCGATGAGTTGGTCAATAGTATCAACATCTACTTTCCTCCACGTGAAGCATCTTCAATAGTTACAACACCAACTTATACTATCATCGTCATAAATCAAGAGGCGTCGCATCAATTTTTGCCACGTGCATGCTAACGTCAAGATAAATACTCAAGCTTGGACATCTCTTCAACAGTTTATTATCATTGACGTTATCACCGGCACCTTCGTCGTCGATATTACCTTCATCTTCGGCCAACTACTGTCAATCAAGTTCTTCGCTTCAAGGGTCTAGGCTTCGTCAACGCTGAAATTGGACTGGATCATCAACATCATCATCTTCATCGACATCCTAACATGCGTCTTCGGCCTCACCTCTATACCGACCTTGACATCATCACCACCAACTGGTTACCTCGCCTTCACGGATAGCCAACTCCACCGTCGTTGTTGGGTGACATCGTCTTCACCATCGGTCGTCTCCATTGCCGACAACTAGATTCTTCGCCGCTCTGCTTGGTGGATTCCACCACCGTTGATAGGCGACATCATTTTCATGTTGGCTGCCATCGTTCTTGCCAATTGGTTTCTCCAATGTCACTTATGGCCATCTTTACCTTCATCGTCGCCCGACATCAATCTTTGGTGTCAGCATGCATGAGGATCTATACGCCCACACCTTCTTCCCGGTCAATTTCTCTGCTCCAGGAACTTGGACCTAGTTAGGGATGAGATTTTATTAAGTTGATGGCTTCATCAACAATTACTGGCTCACTAAAACCATTGCCTCACAACGTAGTGAGTCGAGGGCTACATAAGTTATATGTTATGCTTGTTTGCAAATTTGACTTGTGTTTTCATACACCTCTGTTAACATCACACTTTTGTTTTCAGCTCTTTCCAGATATGTACAACAGGAATTCATGGTCATGAGCTTATTTCCTACGTCCAAGGTCTAGATCAGTCATTATTCCCCACAAGGGTCACAAGCTGAGTTCTTGCACCAGTCGGGATTTAATTATCATATTTACTTAGGTACACCCCATGAGGGATAACCACTCGGATCAGAAGCCACTCACATGAAGTGCACTCGGTCTACATCACCCGAGAGAATTGTCACTTAGGAGCATATTAATAGGCGTGCTATACATGTAATATTTCAAGGGTATCGGTGAGCATATTTTGGACTTAATCCTAATATGTCTGCAGCCCATATTCCCAGGTGTGGCCTATCACGTGCCTTTAAGGACTTAGGCATATTTGCTCTTGGCAATATGCGCATGCTCAAGTGCCCAATACCTTAAAATCCTTTTATACAACTATTACATAACTTTTCAGGAGTTGGTACAATGCAATTTAAAAGGTGGCAAACAGTGAAGCTTTATATATAGCTGCTCTATTAACTTTTTTATATAAGTTAAGGCACTGTTTGGATTTCATAAAGCAATTGATTGGATACTATAACATTAGGCATGATTAGTTCCACAAATCTTACTACACTGACTCTAGTAAACTCCTTCCTGTTGTACCGAGATGGAGGTATGATTTGAACGACCAGGTACAGCATCACATTTGACACCTGAGGAAGGTACAGCCCAACTATGAGGTACATCAGCAGGTGTTACAATCATACATAGATGAGCGTGTTTCAATTGATATTAACATGCCCGGGGTCAGTTCAGTAAAGTAATAGGAGGCACACCCTAAGCCCAGCTTCTTCGAGATGCTATTGCGAAATACGACTTCCTTAATATCAAAATTTCAACAAGGGGGTTGGGCTGCTCGCCTTCATAGAAAGGCGACCAGGCCTAGATTAGATGTCTTTGGCCACATATGTGTGTGTTCTTTAACAAAGACTAATATTATGACTTTAGGCTGATTCTATATTTTGGTCATTTTTAGGCGGCTAGTAAATCTATTTATGAGTATTGTTTAACTTGGATTTTACACCACGTATGCCATATATTTTCAGGTATGGTGTGGTGAAATTGTGTGTCTTATAGGGATTTTGTGCATATTTGTCTCGACAATATATGCACAATGTGAACCCAATACCTTAGAAAATTCTTTTACTCGTTGTGTAAAAGGTTTTATTGTTAAAGTCATTTGCTATGTGATTCTTAAAGACACAAATTGGTTTTAAAGGCTATGCGCATTATATATCTTAAAGCCGTCGGTATATCACTCGGATCATGTTACTCGGTGATTCACACCGCATATGTTATAAATTAATATTAAGTCACTTGGTTGACTATAATTATCAAAAACTACTCGGTTGGTTAGATTATTTATTCCTTGACTATATGCTTAGTTTGTTCAATTAACTATATAGTCGGGGACTACAGGTGCATCGAGTCGATGCACCTGGGTATATATTCTTGGTTATTTTTTGAAATTTTTTCAGCCCTTCACAACCTTTTAATTTGGTAAAAGCACTCGGGAGACTATGGCGAAGATGATTGAAGCACACGGCTTTGGATTAATTTGGTTCGAGAGAAGATTATCTTTTTGACTGTGAAGGTCTTAGAGGCTACTGTTGACGGTTGTTCAGTACCAATTTCAACTGCCAACAAGTATCACAAATAAAGGGAAAATTACCATTTCTTACACATATCCTAATAATGAAAAATGTAGTTGTACTAGACTTGGAGAATTAATGTGGATACAGAGATTTAACACCAAAGTAAAGGAGAAATGAGGCCGGCTTGCAAAGAAACACATCTCCGGCGAATCACGTGCGAGCACGAGGATTGATGGGCCCACAAGTTAGTGCAAACCGACTTAAGGTGGGGTCAAACTATCCGGAACCGTCATAGGGGCCCACCTATCATCCACCGCCAAAGTCGGTGATGAATGGCGGTGCACCTCAGCACCTATCTTTCACGTGGACGCTCTAGATTGCTTCCTGATGGCGGTTACTTGAGGTCGGTGGGATGAAACCGCCTTAATCAACCATCATTGAAGCCTATATAAATAACTCACTCACTTCACTTCAAAACACACCTCAAGGAGCTATTCTCTCTTCCTCATATTGTATTCTCTATGGTTTAGTAGAAATAAATCATAGGAGCTTTGGTCCTATAGTCTTCTTGGAGTTTCGGGTATGTTCAATACTTTATTCTTCTTATAAGACTATAGTCGGATTAATAGAATTATATTATTTATTTTATTATGCTTATAGTCTATGTATTTCTTTATTGAATATGTGTTCTATAAGTAGCATATACTTTGTATATCTGCTTCATCCTAGGCTAGTTGATCCATTCTCCGGTAACGATCCAATGACCTTTATAGGTTGCTCTAGCTCTAACTTGTACATCCGTAGAGTGAGAGTCCTAGGGGAGTTAGTGATATTGTTTACTAGCATAAACGTGGTGTTTAGGCTAGATAAATATCGTTGGATGCGGGTGTGCCCCATGGACCCGGCAGGTGGTGACAGCCCTGTCCGTCCTTTGTATTCCTCCAAGTTCGGGTATGACGTAAGAGTGCGTAAATATCATAACCACGCTGGCAGACCAGTAGGGAGTGGTCTCTCGGTAGTACCTGGGTGCCTGGAACTAAGTATTATGTTTTAAGCATATCTATGTTAACTGTATATTAAACATAGTTAAATTAGAATTACATTTGTTCCTTAGTTTCCTCATGCTAATTTCTACTAACATTTATTATTATGAGGTGAATATCCTTGTGTGTCCACTACCTTATAATTATCATATTAACCTCTGTTTAGACTATGGTAGAATAATTATAGATTAATTAAAGATAACAAAATAATTATCTATGTGCCGTCGCCTTCCCTGTGGAAATAAATAAGATACCCATGGGAATACTCATAGGTGAAATGCTACATCGGTATCCATGCGCTTGCGGATTTATCTGTGAACGTAAGAAATACCAACAAGCATTTCTGGCACCGTTGCCGGGGAGGGCACTGGCATAAAGATAATTGATTATATATTTTTGATCATACTATGATTAATGAAACCTTAGTTCAAACAGGTTAACCCTAATTTGTTTTCTCCTTTATGTAAAAACAGGTAGTGTATAAGTAGTTTTAGCTTGCCGACAAATTTCATTGATAATCCAGAGAAGCTTGTGAGAAGGGTCCAGCCTCATGTCGTTCCTCCTTAAGTCAGGCTCTCGACACCTGAACCAGTCATCTTTGCACCAATACGCTTGTAGCCGATGGCTCAGAAGACCCTTCGTGAATACTCGGCTCTCTCTGCTTCAAATGTGCCCGTTGGGCTAGCCAAAAATACTGGGGATGCCAACTTCGATATCAAGATGGGTCTTATCACTATGGTGCGGGCCATCCTATTTTGTGGGAAGGCCAATGAGGATGCTAATGCACACCTTTAGCAATTCCTTGAGCTTTGTGACACCATTGTCAGGTGACCCAGGATGCCATCAGACTTCGTCTGTTCCCATTCTCTCTACTCGGGAGAGCGAAGCAGTGGTTCTACTTCAAGAGGGGTGTTATAGACACTTGGGAGAAGTGCTCAATAGCGTTTCTCGCTAAATTCTTCCCGATGGGCAAGACCAATGCCCTTCGCGAGAGAATTTCAAGCTTCCAGCAGGCCAGCAATGAGTCGATATCAGAAGCATGGGAGAGGCTCCAGGAATACATCATGGCTTGTCCTCACCATGTGTTGACGCCGAATCCGTTCCGCCGATGTGGACCTGGCGCGCGGACACACGAAGGCCTGGGAGATCTGCTTAGCTCCAGTGCAGGTCCTAAGATTGATGAAGCGTGGGCGTGCCAGTCAGTTCGATCCTGCCAGTGACAAGATATGCAAAATAGCAGAACAGAAGATCTATCAGCCGATAGGCTGATAGGGCAAAAACGTATCGGCCGATAGGCCGATAGCCAAAACAACCGATCAGCCGATGGCACAGGTCCAGCCGATGTAGTTAGGGTTTCAAACCATCAGCTGTGTACTAAGCAAACATCTATATAGAGGCAATCGGCTGACGATAACATGATGATATAGCAATGTGATATAGCATAATCCAAATATAAAATGAACATTGATCTGAGGATTAAAGCATACATCGGCCAGAGGTCCGATGGCATAAACTCTCAATAAGCAGATAAACAATAAATACTCTGTTGTCATCGGCCAGATCCAATCTATATGTAAAACTCTTGGGCCGATGCAACATCCAGATAACTCACCGGCTGAAACCCTGGTGAAACCCTTATTGGCAATCGACAGGCAGGCTAGAGATTACGGTTCTAATCATGACTTAGCGGCACTAAGTATGAAAAGAAACGCAAGATCTAGACAATCAAGCCCTCGACTGATTTTCAGGATGGTGGATACCTTAGCCAATCTAATCTAGCGAGGCGATTTAGTCGATACCGGCGTAAACCCTAAAGCGAATCTCGGCCGATAAGACTAAATCGAGAAACCGAACCAGATTGACTAAGATATATGATAGTAGGTGCTTACGTTGACGAGATCAGAACGTCGAAGCCCTAGCCCCAACAGCGCAGGCAGCCATAACGAGACTTACCCCTCGCGGGAAGGGCATGAACTCGCCGAAGAAGACGAAAAGTAAAGGGTGGCAATGCGCCGAAGTTGTATTGATCGTGAGATAATTTTACATGAACCTTAGGCTTACATATTTATACCCATAGACTAACAAAATACGACTCAAACTTTCCTAAAGATAAAAGGAAACATATAAAGTCCTTATTGGACACTAAACACACTTTCCTAAAGATAAAAAGAAAACTAACAAACTTATCCTAATTAATAGATACAAGCCGCATCTCCTTGGACTTGGTCTTCTTTGGATAAGATCTTTCCGAATCTAACAAGAATCCGACTGCTGTTGATGATTGGTTTAAGAAAACCCCCATCGGCCGATATAAGACTCTAGGCCGATACCAACCTTGAGCCGATATGGATCCTGGGCCGATGAGGACTTCGGGGCTTACCAAATTCTGGTGTTAACACCATGGCATGAATAATTGACTTATTATTCAGAACTTCTACAATGGGTTGACACAGTCGGCTCGTGATCATGTGGATGCTGCTGCTAGAGGAGCTTTCTTCTCTTTAACTGTCGCTCGCGCGTCAGAATTAATTGAGAAGATAGTCTCCAACCAGAGATGGAGTAAACAGCGACTCCAGTCCCGTCAGCGGGGCATGCATACCATCAAGGAAATAGACATGCTTGCCACTAAAATGGACCTCCTCCTGAAGCGTTTGGAAGAACGTGCTCGGGACAAGACGGATATGTACGGTAAGGTCCAGGCCTTGGACGTCCCCATGACGTGCGAGACCTGTGGCAATACTGGACACTAGGGAAATGTTTGCTCCGAGACCCATGAAGACCTATTCTTCATGAACAACAACAACAATGGGTACCATCCACAAGGAGGCCAGGAGTGGAACCAGCCATGCCCCTGCTACCAAGGAGGGAACAACGGTAATTTCAATCCTAACCAACCCTCCTTGAAAGATCTTGTCTTTGGTCAGGCCAAGGTGATATATCCAAGAGACTGGCAGCCAACGACAAGGCCTTGGAGAGCATCCACACCAAGATGGAGAGACTCTCCTCGGCAATCAAGAACCAGCTCAGCTTCAACAAGATGTTGGAAACACAACTAGCTCAGCTGTTTACCACCGTTCCCTTTGCTGAGACAGGGAAAATCTCGAGGCAATGCAAACCGTCCCTGGAGAACATAAATGTCGTTACTACAAGAGGAGGCAGGTCCACTTGTGACCTGCCATATCCAACGGAGGCAACAAAGGGAAAGGAGACACAGGAGGAGGAACCCACTCCGACGACTCCAACACAGCACAAGACGGGAGGACAGCTCCACAAGAATTCGTGGATACAAACATATTGTCGTTTCCTCACCGCAACAGGAAGCCTACCATCGATGAGCAATTTAGCTGCTTCATTGAGGTAATCCAGAAGATATACATCAATATTCCATTACTGGATAAGATGCAGGTGCCCACCTATGCATGCTACCTCAAGGATATCAGCACCAAAAGGCCGTTGCCCACCACAGAGATTGTCAGACTAACGAAGGAGTGTAGTGCAGCTATACTCAATAGGCTTCCGGAGAAGAAGAAAGATCTAAGGTGTTCCACTATCAACTGCATAATTGGGACGTAGCACTTCGACCATGCCCTGTGCGACCTTGGAGCAAGCGTCAGCGTCAAGCCCAAGGTAGTCTTTGATCAACTGAACTTTACTGCTCTATCACCTACACCTATGATGCTGTAGTTGACCGATCCTATGGTCCGTTATCCGGTAGGGATTGTCGAAGATATTCTGATGAGATCCGTGGTTGTTTCATCCCCGTGAATTTTATGGTGCTTGTGGAGATTATGGGTACCATATACCCACACGGCTAGCTTATCCGATTGACTATGGGGGATAGGCTATGAGTCATGATTATGTAATAGGCTTAGGACTTGAGTATTACGTTACCTTATTTATTAAGGAACGGCTTATAGTCCTAAGTTGGGAATACTATGGAGTCTTATACAGTATGTAGTTAGGTCTCCGACTTGTGAGTCTACTCTCTAAACCTATATAAGGAGGGTAGGACGTCCCTTGAGAGATATAGAGACAATAGTAATAAGCTAGGTTTTCTTCATACACAACCCGATCAAGAGATCAATGTATACGACTCGGCGGATCCAATCCCCAAAACAGGAGTAGGGTGTTACTTCTTCATAGAAGACCTGAACCTGTCTAAATTCTTTTGTTTACTAACTCATCGTGTTTGGCACTTGTGAGCCACCCCCTGTTTATTATTGCCGAAATCAGGTTTTGACAGTGCTGGACATGGACACCGACAAGGACAACACCCTTATCCTTGGGCACCCGTTCCTGAGCACCGTAGATGCACGCATCGATGTGGGGGCCAAAGAAATCCAACTCCACATTAACAGAAAGAAGGAGAAGTTTGAGTTCAAGCCCAAAAAGGAGCAATGCTCCATGATCAAGATTAAGTATGGACCGAATAGCGAGAACATTGGTGAGGTCGAAGTGACACCCTCGAAGAAGGACAGCCTCATCGTATTCATGGAGAAGGTATTGAAGAGGGAATTCCCTCTCCAGTACTAGAATGTCAGAACACCATGGAGGCAAGGAGTGCAGCCGAGGCCGTGATCCCTAAAGTCCGCTGAATCGTCCATACCGAGAAAAACAAGGAAAAACAAGAAGGTGTGGTCGTCCATCTCATCATCTCCGGAGCCAGACGTCGCGACGAACTAAATGGAATGGAAAAGTCCTGCTCATTTGACTTAAAATAATAAGTCATCCGCCGAAAGGTAAACTCGGTAGTTATCTCATATTTGATTTCCAATTGCATATTTAATTCCTCTCACTTGCATTAGCATATTTGATTTCCAACTCATGTTTAATTTCTTTTATTTGCAAAATCCTTTTGAAAAATTCAAATTTGAGTCATGCCATGAGTAGTGGGCTGATCTCTTTTGAAATGTAACCTAGAAACTTTGGAGACATGTAAGATGGTCCACTAAACCTTATCTTTTTGAAAGTATAAAATTGGACCACTTGGAAAAATAATGAGGTCTGAATTGGCATCTTTCTTGGGACCAAGCTTTCACTTTAATTTAGTGGAGGATGCCATTGTTCTTGCCTTGAAGGATGAGCAACACAGGGACCAAGGAGGGGTCGGCCGAACCCTAGGTTCGGCTGAACCATGGGCACCTCCCCTCCTATAAATTCAGCTCTTGGGTCATTGCTCTCCTTGCCCCAAACCAAGTAGCACTAGTTTGCTCTTGTGTTCTCTCTTTCTCCTATAGTTTACTTCATGTGCATGCTTTAAGTTTGAGCAAAAATATTTCCCTTCTTCCTCTTGCATAACAAGTTATCTAAGTGGTGCTACAAGAACGTGTTGTGGTGGTGTCATTACCTCGCAAGAATGATCGTTGTGGTGCGCTCTCGCCCACAAAAACTATTTTGTGGATTGTTACTACTTACAAGGACGACTTTTGTGGTGGCAACCAAGCTCCATAAGAACGACTAACCCTTGAACGGCTAACCTATTTTCACTAATGTAACCCATTCTTCGAGTGTTCTTGTGTATTCTTGTTTCTTGTGTGCAGGATGAAGAAAGGTGCCAAGCTTCTCCTCAGCGCAATGAAGCGGACAACAAACTCGAGCTCACGCCGCCAATCCTCCAGCTTGAGTGTGTGCTCGTACTACGAGTACACGCCGAGTGAAGGACAAGCGGAGTCCCATGGCCATGTGCTTATGGACGAGGAGCATGGTGAGGTGAACCTCCGTCCCGATACCACACTTGACTTGCAAGGCTATCGGGAGCTGCAAGCCTACAACCACCTCAAGGATCGGGTGTTCACTCATACGCGAGCATACAACCCGACTCGCTCTCCAAAACAAGAGCAGTTTTTCTTGCAGGATAACTCGAAGTATGACGTAGAATGTTACAGCAGAGCAACCACAACAGCAGCCGCAGTACCCGTTCATGCAACAAGCAAATTGGGGCCAACCTGGGTATGCATCTGGTTGGGACCAACCTTTGCCTGCTCATGACGAAGGTACCTCGGCGTGGCCAAGTGCAAGTAGTGGTTGCTGGGAGCATCCCAAGAGCGCCCGTTGGGCTAATTTCTCCATCGGCGACCACTCCTCCAGCTCTAGTAGGCTACCCGCGCAGTTAAGTGCACGTCACTCATTCTCGTCCTGAAGTTTTTGCGACTTTGGACGAGGATTTGTGGACGTCACTCGACATCTAGGAGAGCTTGATCAGTGAGATGCATGACACGCTACACCAGCATATCCAGGAGACCCACTCATGGCAGCAGCATACCGACAACCAGTTGGCGGAAATCAATACCGCTATGCAGTAAAATCAGGCTCATCTGATGGCCTATTTTAGATCGCAAGGTTTCAACCCTCATCAAGCACCATGAGAAAGAAGCTAGCTTGGGGGAGTCCCTCCCCCACTAAGGTAACTTGTATCTTTATTTTTCTGCATTGCATGATAAAACACAAAAATGATAAAAATTTGCATAAACCTAAAAAATACCAAAAAGATTTTTTTTTCATATGCGATAAGAATGCCTTAGTTTTCCCTGTTGAAATAATGAATAGTTGCTCTGTTTTATTTTTCTCTAGTGCTTAGTTTATAGCTTAATTTTCACCTTAGTTTTTGAGTTTGTTGGACAAGAATCTTGCCTTGAACTTAAAACTTGTGAGTTGCATACGCATAATCTAAGTCTAGGTTGTTGTTGGATATGAACTGGTGAAATAGAGTGGCTATGATCTTTCTCTAAGTAAAACTGGATTTCCGAAGAATTTTGCTTTTCAAAAGAATAAAATTTATAAGTTTCTCAATGATGATAAATTCCCACTAGAGCTATATGATGATTATATTGAAAACCTTATACTCATATGCTACTTGTCATTTCATTGAGCTTTATCAAATTGTTGTGACCCTTGTGAAATTCTTTTCATACTTTCTTCATCAAGATACCCACTCACGTGTACCCACCATATATGTTTGATCTCTACACTGGAGACTAGCAAAAACACACCATTCACCCACCATAGTTGTTTTACCTCTACACTGGGGGTTAGTAATATTTCCATCCACAAAATAAATACTCCACTGTGTCATCAAAATGTCTCTCCTAGTAGATTGCAATAAGAGATGGCTAAAGAAAAAAAAGAAGAGAAGAAAGGAAGGTAGAAAATATTCTCAATCATTGAGAAGAAAATAATGAGAAAAAGGAGAAAAGGAGTGCTCATGAAAGTTCTTGGGCAATCACAAAAAACTAGTTAGAAAAAAATAGTCATATCTCAAGTTAGGAATAAAAGAGAGCCAATGACAAAGGAGCACCACCTTCACCTTCCACCATATAGCCACATACTTTGCACATCTTGATCAAGGTAGTATGATTTGTTTTCTCCTTGGATCCTCTTTTTGATTTTGCAAAATATGTGATGCATGTATTGCCATGTCTTTTATCCCTGCCCTGAGCTCCACATATAAACCTTTAGAAGTAAGATGATAAAAGAAGCAACACTATGTCTTGGTGAGGAAATTTATACACATTGAGTGATCGAGTGTATCATTCGAGGAACTTTGCTTTAATTTGCAAAAATTCTTTAAAACCTCCGGAATGAAAGTTTTGAGCAAGGAGTTAGTGATCGGTGTTCTATGATCCATTCAATTCTTCAACTACCCAAGGCAAGGAGAAGCTATAAGCCCCACGAGGAATAAGGTAATAAAGGTAAAGTATTATTGACAACTTATTCAAATTCTAGGTGAAAGGATATGGTGTCGACATAGTACCATTGTAAAATAAAACATGGGTGGCAACTCATGATCAACAACCTAAGTTTTATCTTTACTCGAGATGAGCAAAGGTTTAGTTTGGGGGTGTTCTTGATAGTTGTTAAGTACCAATTTTGACCGCCAACTAGTATCACAAATAAAGGAAAAATTACCATTTCTTACACAAATCCTAATAATGAATAATGTAGTTGTACTAGACTTGGAGAACTAATGTGGATGCAGAGATTTAACACCAAAGTGAAGGAGAAATGAGGTCGGCATGCAAAGAAACACATCTCCAGCGAATCACGTGCGAGTACGAGGATTGATGGGCCCACAAGTCAGTGCAAACCGAATTAAGGTGGGGCCAAACCATCGGGAACAGTTATAGGGGCCCACCTGTCATCCACCAGCCAAAGTCAGTGATAAATGGCGGTGGCCATGGACTTGGCGCCCTCGGCACCCATCTTCCACGTGGACGCTCTAGATTGCTTCCTAATGGCGGTTACTCGAGGTCGGTGAGATGAAACCGCCTTAATCAACCGTCATTGAAGCCTATATAAAGAGCTCACTCACTTCACTTCAAAACACACCTCAAGAAGCTATTCTCTCTTCCTCATATTGTACTCTTTATAGTTTCATAGAAATAAAGCATGAGAGCTTTGGTCCTATAGTTTTCTCGGAGTTTCGGGTATATCTTCAATACTTTATTTTTCTTATAAGACTATAGTCGGATTAATAGAATTATCTTCTTTATTTAAGTAATATATACTTTGTATATCTGTTTCATCCTAGGCTAGTCGTTCCATGCTACAGTAACGGTCCAATGACCTTTGTAGGTTGCTCTAACTCTGACTTGTTCATCCATATAATGAGAGTCCTAGAGGAATTAGTGATATTGTTTACTAGCATAAACGTGGTGTTTAGGCTAGATAAATATCGTTGGATGCGGATGTGCCCCACGAAAAGTGAGGTAGACGGTAGGTGGTGACAACCCTATCCGTCCTTTGTATTTCTCGACGTTCGAGTATGACGTAAGAGTGCGTAAATGTCATAACCATGCTGGCAGATCAGTAGGGAGTGATCTCTCGGAAGTACTTAGGTGTCTGAAAGTAAGTCATATATCGTAAGCATATATATGTTAAGTGTATACTAGACATAGTTAAATTAGAATTACATTTGTACCTTAGTTTCCTCATGCTAGTTTCTACTAACATTTATTATTATGAGGTGAATGTCCTTGTTTGTCCACTACCTTATAATTATCATATTAATCCCTGTTTAGACTATGGTGAAATAATTATAGATTAATTAAAGATAACAAAATAATTATCTATGTGTTATCGTTTTTCCTGTGGAAATAAATACGATACCCGTGGGAATACTCATGGGTGAAATGTTACAGCGGTATCCGTACGTTTGCGAATTTATCTGTGAACGTAAAAAATATCAACAGCTACTGTGTAGAATATGGATACCGGGTACCCACACGGCCTCCATATTCAACTAGAGATAGGAGGTGAGCTAGATCCATATATTATGTAATAGCGTAGCACTCGTTCATAATATTGTCTTGTGTTCTATAGCATGACCTAGAATCTGAATTGAGTACTACCATTTAATAGATTAGGAAACTGATATCGTGTTTGGCTAGGTTTTCTTTTTATAACCCTACCTCCTAACCTATATAAAGTGGATAGGGAGCCTTCTAGGGACAGAAACACAGATAACTTTTTTCAAGATTGTCAGATCAATACAATACCAGACAAATACAATCCCCAAATAGAAGTAGGGTATTAGCTTTCATCGAGAGGACCTGAACTTGTCTAAATCCTTATCTCCGCATTCATCCACTTTTATGTCTCGTTCGCTACCCCTTTTATTATTGTTGAATTCTAGTTTCGACACTGTATCCGACTAGGTTTCTATCTTTGTAATCATGCCTCCTTAACCTATATAAAATGGGCAGGAGGCTCTTCAAGGGCATAACCACAACTCGATCGTCAAATCAATATACACCCAACAAATACAATCCCTAAACAGGAGTAGGATATTACCTCTCATCGAGAGAATCTGAACCTGTCTAAATTTTTGTCTTCCACATCCATTCACTTTAGATCTCGTGTGTTACCCCTTTTATTATTATCGATTTCCAGAATCGACACTCATCGGTGACTGGGTTTTGTTGTGGCTCGACAACGATTACCTTTAACAGGCCACAAGATGGGCCTAAACTTGAGGACTAATATACTACCTCTCTCGGTGCTTTCGTGACAGGGTTTTTTTCAGCCCGACAAAAAACTGTGATAGGGGTTTTTGCAGCCCGATAAAAATGAGTAACTTTGTAACGGGTCATACGCCTTCGTTACATATGGATTGATTGAGATGCCTGATTCTGTGATATGTGTATGAGCTAATTGTTGCGCACGCGGCGTTGGGCGTGACCGCTCGTCTTTGCTGCTCCACGCAAGTCGTGACCATGCCGCCGCCACGCAACCGCTCGGCCTGTTCGAATACTCGCTTATTCGCCATCGACGTCAACACGACGACGCTTTGATGCCGGCACCCGGCAGCCCAGCACGCCAACGCCGCTGCTGACCCGGCTGGTCCGCCGCTGGGCTCAGCAACGCAAAGGGCTGAGGCTTCAATTTCTTCATAAGTCCAGGTAGTGCATACTACTGTTTACTGATACTGGTTGCTGCATTTTGAATACTGTTTAGTGATTAGTAGTCAAGAATAAAAGATGGTAGATAGGTTCTTGTCGATCAAGATCCTGTTAATTTTAGGTGTTGCTATGTTACTTAAGAAGCATTTATCTGATGCTGAGAAAAAGGAATTTTAGGAGTTTGTCCTCTATCAAGGATATTGGTTCCATTGAATGTTTCTTTTGTGTTTCCAACAATAACTAGATAGAATGTTATTACTGTTGATTTTCACCATGATTACCGTACGAATGGTTTTAGAGTATACTCTGTGAGTAAAAATAACATGCATATTTTCTTTTTTTTAAACGAACCAAATAAGATAGTATGAGATCTTATATGATATAAAAAAAACACATATGTAAATATGTGTACATATAGTACCTTGAGGACCCATGATGTGGAGTTCGTCCTAAGGCTCTTGAAATAGTAGAGCCGGCCCTCTGATCTTGAATAATCTGTTTGATTCAAATGTTACGTCCTAACCATATGTAGTCCATTCGCATTAACACCGTCAACGCAATAACTCTACGTAACTCTAAAGAGGATATATATAGATGCGTCGGCACTGAGAAGAAAAAATTCTCTTTATACGTGTATCAATTCGGAATACTTCTTTTGAGAGATTATATACACTTATCAAAACGAATGGAGGGAGTAATCAAGTACCCTCTTGGCGGACGTTGGTATGCCGCGGAACACCGTAGCCTGCCCTTCTAACGGGATAAGATCCAAAGCGAAACGCTGAATCGTACCCGGTACCCATCCTGACGGCCCAGATCCAGCTGACGTCATCCTCCATCAACCCCGCAAATCCCACCCGCAACGGAACACTAAGGGGGGCTCGTCCTCCTCCGCCGCCGCCGCGGCTGCCTCGGCGGCAGGCGCCGCCGTCGTCCGCCGCGCTCTCCTTTCCTCGGCGCCACCCGACGCCGCCATCAAGCGCTTTCTGCGGGCCACTTCTAGGACGGCTCCGCGCGCGCGCCGCCAGCCGTAGCTCTTCTTGACCTCCTCGGCCGACGGGCGACCCAGACTCTTCGCCGGGGTCGCGGGCTTGATACGATCTCTACGACCGGGGCGGTCTGAAGTCTCCCGCTGAACCTCAGGCAAGTTTCCTCTGGCTTGATCTGTGGCGTCCATGGTGTTGTATGCTACATGTTCGATCAAATGCCTGACAGGGACTGGCCCGGTTGCTGCTATGTAGGTCTTTTCCAGTCACATGGAAGACAAGGATGACAGGACGCCAGCTGAGATTACCACTGACCAAGAGAATCATCTCAAGGACGCCTTAATCCAAGTGTTTGCTGCTACTTCTGAACACCAAGAAGGTGAAGGTTCAGAGGGTTTTCAGGATGAAGAGATTGGTGAAGGTGCAGAGGGTGTGCGGGATGAGGAGATTGGAGGTACCAATTCGAAGGCTGACAAACCATATGTTGGCATGGAGTTTCGCGACAAGGACGAGGCAAAGAACTATTATGATGATTACGCGAGGAAATGGGGTTTCATAACAAAGATTTCGAGCTGTAGAAGAAGCCAGATCACAAAGCAATACAATAGGTATGAGTTCGCTTGCCACTCTGAACGGAGCTCAAGGGAATCTGGTGCTAGTGCTGGCAGCAGGTCGAGGAGGTCCAGTAGAGTTCTGAAGACGGGCTGTAAGGCAAGAATGGTGGTTGTGAAGAGGGATGAGAAGTGGGTGGTCACCATAGTAGATCTGGATCACAACCATCCACCTTTGAACCCTTCTGCACTTATGTCCTTAAAGCCCCATCGCCTCATAACAGATGAAGATTATGATCTCTTAGAGTTTCTGCGCACAAACAACATACCCACGCAAAGGATCATGTCCGTTCTCTGTGATTTGTATGGAAGCATGCAAAACATCCCTCTCACAAGGAAAGATGTGAGCAACCTGAGGGCGACCATGAGGCCAGAGGCTGAGGGCGCCTGCACTGATATGGCAGCTACAATCAAATACTTCCAAGAATCGCAAGCAGATGACCCATCATTCTTTTACAGTATGGAGTTGGATAGTGAAAACAAAGTTACCAGCCTCTTTTGGGTGGATGGAGTATCAAGGGAAGCATACAGAAAATTTGGTGATTGCGTATTTTTTAACACAAAATACATCACAACCAAGTACTGTCTTCCATTTGCGCCCATTATTGGTGTGAACAACCATGGGCAGACTCTGCTTTTCGGGTGTGTGTTGCTAAAGGCTGAAACTGAGGAGACCTTTGAATGGGTGTTTCAGACTTTTTTGAAGGCCATGGATGGGAAAGCGCCAAAGAGTATCATGACCGATCAAGATGAAGCAATGGAGAACGCAATCGCAAATGTTTTGCCAAACACATCTCATAGGCGTTGCTCATGGTACATCCATAGAAACACTAAGTTCAAGCTTGGTGTGCTGCCGTCTCGGTTGGAAGGGTTTGAAGATGACCTAAGACATTGCATTGACGAGTCATTTACTGTTGAAGAGTTTGAAAGAAGATGGGCCACTGTGCTTGACCGATACAATCTGGCAAGCAACAAGTATATGCAGGACCTCTACGAAATCAGAGAAAAATGGATTCCATGCTATTTCATGGACTGCTTCTTCCCATTCATGAGTATTACCCAACAGAGTGAGGTGATGGAAGCATTGTTCAAGGATTTTGTCCACCCTGGGGACTCCATCCAGAACTTCATCATGCAATACGAGAAGCTAGTTCAATCTTGTCTGGACAAGGATGATAAACAGCTCTATCTTACTGTCAAAACAGATGCAAATTTGTGGTCCAAATTTCCAATGGAGGAGCAGGCATCAAAATTGTACACTCGTGCAATATTTGAGAGGTTTCAGGAGCACCTCAAGAACACAACTATGTACAATGTAGTAAGCGAGGCAATCCCTGATTCCTATTTAGTCCAAACTGTGTTTGGTGACCAAAGCCAGAACAGAAGATACCTTGTTCATTCCAAATTGGAGGATCAGACCTTCACATGTGTTTGCAAGCAGTATGAGAGGGAAGGATTACTCTGTGAGCATATCCTAAAGGTGATGACACATAGGAATATCAATCTGATACCGGATAAATACTTGCTTCGTAGGTGGACTCTGAAGGGGTCAGACAGTGCTGCTACACGAAGTCATGTACCTTTGAACATAACCGAAGCGTCCACTAGGAAAATTAGGTATTCAACAATTTGCAAGAAATCAGTGTGCATGGCAAGTGAGGCATGTAGAACACTGGAAGGATACAATCTAGCCCGCCGTTCAATTGAAGAACTGACTGACAAGCTTGCCGCTATTAACTTAACCCGACAAGATCCACACCTTCCTCAGCCCAACATTCGTGATAAGAATGGGAAAGGGATCACCATAGGTGAGAGTAACACAATAGCTGAGAAGGTGGTTTCAGAGAGCTGTCTAAAAGATCCAACAAAAATCAGGCCTGCTGCGTTTGATAGTAATAGTGAGTCAGCAAGAAAGAAAAACAAAGTGATCAGAGCGGTGCAAGATCTCAGAATTCCTTTTCAGGTAACAAAACTGACGGAATGAAGTCTAGGGCATCTGTCTATCCTTGCTATCTGATTATGTAAATGTAAATGTGTCCTCGTAAGGAAAGAAGGATTTGCTGCCTTCGATGTCACCATGCCTTTATCACTAACATGTGGGCATGTGAATCCAGGCCTCCAGGGTTCATCGGGCCCACATATCACTGACAAAGTCACGTGATTTCGAAGGATCCATGGGAGAACGGTGCTAGGCTTGTTGACATCTTTTTTTAGCAAATGCCCTGCTGGAGTTAATGTGCGATAACGTCGTTCTGGCACCTTTGGTAGTGATTGTGCTCTGTACATCCGTATCTGAAGTTCTATTCTTACAGTAGCATGGCATGTCTGCAATGTTGATGTCTAGGAACTGATGTGGGTGGACTATGGTCAATGTTTAACTGAAACATTTGGAGACTCAAAAGTACCCTTATGAAATCTGAATCCATGATGACTACATGTTTGGAGAATGGAGATACTTTGGCCTGAGCTGAAACTTATTTGGAACCTATTATATATAACTTTGTGACTTTAATGGAACTCTGACTCAGTAGTTCATCTGTACTTGTACGTGACTCTTTAACTCTGCTACAACTGCTATATATATAACTTGGATGAAAAAATTGTTATAGCTTGAATGGAAGTATCTCGACGAACTCAGATGGAAGTTGATCAACGACACTGCAATGGTTTTTTTTTTACGTGAAATTGAAATTTCCTATACATCCATGTGGACTTTGCTTGGATCTTTTTATACTTACCTGCTACCTTTGGATGATGGAACTCGTACCATCGTACGGTATCCCGTTTAGAGCCCATTAAGTATATAGAATACGGGTCTTACCTGTTCTACGAGACTAGTGTTTCTGCAAGCATGTAAGCGGAACTAGAGAGCAAAGTAGGTTCGAGTTAGAAGATTGCATATCACGAAGAGAATTCCAGTCAGCTTAGGCAGATTAGTAGTGCAAGAATCTGGCAACTGGCCTGGATGGAATAAACGAGAGAAGAGAGGGAAGAGTGCACTAGGCCTGGATGGAGCCCGTCACCTGGATTCTTGCAAAGCAGGAGAGGCAGGCGAATGTACGTGATTCAGTGATATTTTTTGATTGGTGCGTACAGTATATATGCACAAAACTTATGTGCACAGGATATGTTAGATATGTTTCCTTGGGAACAGCTTGTGTTAATCATAGTATGAAACAACCATCACAAGCTAAGAAAATGAACATGCAACTATTATTAACCAGAAGAACAGAAGCAGGTTAACCGGTCTTGAGAAATTTATTATCCTAGCTCAAGTACGAACAAGGCATGGAGAAATCCCATAATTACACTGCTCCACGGCCCAGTCGTTTTCCGGCCCTAGAATTCGGGGTATTGACTACACGCTGAATTTAGTGAGCAGGTCATCCCGTCAAGAGAGCCTTGCAGATGACAAATAGCAAAACATAGATTATTCCATCCATAATGGTGCCCCAGCAGACATCATAGCTGATTCAGTGATAGAGCTTGTCCAGATCATCTTTAAATTTGGTCTTTATCTGCTCTCTCTTCAGTTTAAGTGCAGCTGTCACCAGCCCAGACTCTGGAGTCCATGGTTCAGGCAGCAACACAATCTTTGCTGGTATTTCAAATTTCTCAAGTCTCGCTGCTTTTGCAGCCTGCACCGTTAAAACACATTGCTTTAGATATCATGGAAAATGATGGTATGTAATTAATATGAGAATAAAAATCATACTAGTATTATCATTTGCAGGTTTAGATCGCCTTAGATTACAAGTACATTAATCAGGAATCTGAATGACATCAAAGACGATGGATTGTTCATAGGACATCGGCATCACGATGCTTTTTGAAGTTATTTGTCATGCAAATATAAACTGTATAGCATTCATGTGCTAGCAAAATCCTCTGAAATCCATGGTAGGTTGGTCTCTTTACATTAGTCGCAAGTCATCTAACCGCCAGGTTAGTAAAGACATAAATTCGTGATAAGCTTTGGCTATAATCAGGATAACACAGAAGAAAGATCAATGTGCTACCAGTAGTTTTCAGTTATGAAGATACTACAGGCTCCAAATAGACTTTGAAGCATACAATTATGTTCTTCAGCATAATTATATCCTAGCAGTTCTATAAACAAAGTCTACTGCAGTGCCATCCATCTTATCTGTTCTTGTATTCACTGATGAGCTTGTAAAATCCATTAGCTTTTGCACTTCACCTATGTTCTTTCATAATTTATATATCTTTCAAATGCAATACAGCTATGCAACACCAGACATACAGAAAATGGCATTGCCTAATCCACGAAATGCACCTATTTCAAATTAAGGATGACAAAAGATGGCATACTTGCCGATTGCCAAGCAGTACTATGGCATGAACCAAGTTTCATTTTCATAAAATTTAGACACTTTGCTAGTAGGTGTTTTTTTGGGTAAGAGAACTGGTGGGAATTTTTAAGGGCTCCTTTGGATATTGGGAAATATTCCTGGTTCTTCTGGGAAATTATTGGGATTTATTGAATTTCTGAGACAGATAAAATCGGACGATTGATTTAGAGTTCAAGTGCAAGAGTTACTGATAATTTGAATTTCAATTTGCTTTCTGAAATAAAGATGGACAATCAGTATACTCAATAGATTCACAGATAGGGAAAACAATCAAATTCTAGCAACAGACAGCTGATAGATCAAGCAGACAACTCTCCAGGAGAAATGCAAGATCATACTGATGTAATGGTACATAGAAGTGATCAACTCAAGTCTAACCTTTGATAGAGATTGCTGGACCTCCTTAATGGCTTGATCATTGTGGCACAGCTCATCAAAGTTATTGTAGTTAATCCCAGAATTTTGAGCCCACTTCTCTAAGGCCTGGTGCGCCGGCACTACCAATGCCACACAATAATTATGAAACGGATCAGCATAAACCATTATGTTGTCCACATAATTGCTAGTTGTTAGAGCTGATTCAACCTGTAAAGGCCAGAGAGAACAAGAGAGAGGGGGTTTAATTATAATACAAAAAGAATACCCACAATGGTTGAGGCACTATTGTAACCAAACCTTGCCAAGAGACACATATTCTCCATGCTGAAGTTTTACTATATCCTTTTTTCTATCAATGATCTCGAGGCACCCGTCAGGATAGAACTGGCCAATATCTCCAGTGTAAAACCAGCGTATTCCCCTCTCATCCACCTGGAGTAATCAGAAACAAAATTGAAGTGAAAAATATTGTATTTGATCACTAAGGATGTTTGGTAAAGATCCTTTACCTTGTAGACCTCATTTGTTTTTGCTTCATTGTTGAAATAACCTTTTGTTATGCTGTATCCACCAACTACAACCTCTCCTCGGGGCATTGGAGAATCAGAAATTTTATAGCCACCTTCTTCCCATGAAACGAGCTGCATTCATTTGATCAGAAAAAGGAGAATTAGAGAGATATACACAACATGATAAGAGAACAAACAGAAATGTCTGACAACAGAATGAAATGCTTGCTAATAAACCTGTTAGTGAACCAAAACTATTGTGGTATGGAGAATAATTAAACAGACTTTCTGCATGCCACTGGAAATTTTAAAATGGGGATGTTGCCACTGGAAATTTTAAAACAGGTATATGCAAATATATCAGATGCTAGTGTCCTTAGTAAGAAACAGACCTTGACATAGCAACAAGGAAGAGGTGGGCCAACACGGCCCACACTTGTGTCATCCCATTCAGAAAAGGCTGCTCCAGCACAAGTCTCTGTCAATCCATAGCCTTGACCTACTGGGACACTGCAGCACAGGTAATTCAAAACTGCATAAGAACCAAAAACAAATGCAGCGACATACAATAGAAGGAAGCTCATCACATTATAGCATGGTGCATGTTCTCTAGAAAGGTCTTCTGTTTTTTCAACTTTCAGCATTTGATTTACTAAACGTGCAGAATAAAAATTTCACTATAAAGTGAATTTTAACAAACTGTTTGAAGTAAAAAAAATATAAAAGCTAGGTACCCAAATTTTATGAGCTTATCCAACAAATGTTGTGTCTTCTGTAAACAAATAAATCCAAAGGTTTGATGAGCATACTACCTTCAAATGTATGCTCCAACAATGCCTAGGACTTGAATATGGGATTGAACTTGAATTTGCCACGAGGCAAGTTCATTAAAATCTGTAATTTTAGTAACTTCTTAAACAAACTCAAGATGTACAATAAGACATAAAAGTTGACTCCTTTTATAAGAAAGAAAGGTATTTCAAGTATCTGGGAAATGACACATGCTCTATGACTGCCAAATAAATTTCTTTAACAGATCACCTCAATGGAATTTTTTTGAACACTACTTCAATTGATATCTCACTGATTGAAAATGGTTAAATTTAACATAATCCAGATAGGACAAAAGAAATTACCCAAGACATATATTCATAAATCTTTGTGTGTCACTTGATAGAGGTGCACCACCACAAAGAACAAATCTAATGCGTCCGCCAAGCATGGAACGTATTGGTTTAAAAATGAGGGTATCCCATATCATCCTCTCTGGTGCCCAGGATCCAAACCAACTCCCTTCAATAGCTCCAAGATTTCGTTTATAGGCAATGTCAAACAGCTTTTTTGTCAGACCACCCTTCTCGCCAATCTGGAAACATAATTTAAATATTAAATTTTGAGATGAAAAGTATGTTTAAACCATATTTTGGTGCATGCTCATAGCATGTGATGGTATAATTCTGCCTGCATGATACATGCCATTTGATGCAATGCGTCAACAATATGAAGTCTACAAAAACTCATTGTTTCAAACTCATGTTTCCAGCCTTGGCTTTCCTCATTTGTTTGTTGGCTTATCAGCCACAAACAAAATTTGAATTTTGAAACTTAATTTTAGAGTTGATTTTGGGGTTTTCTCGTCATAGTCTATTTTCCAGCCTTGGCTTTAAACCACCAATAACACACAGTGAAGTTTTACACATAAATTATTTTCGGTTACTTCATTTTTCTATGGCTTATCAGCCATAGCTCAGACTTGTATGCTAGACAAGACAAAGCATGCTGCGGTAAGATAGTCATTATAATGGCTAGGGTTGGGAAATAAGAGATGCAGCCAGAGCAGTGCACCAAAAAGGAAGGTTGTACAATGCCAAAAACATTCATGCTATACTACACTAGAAATAGCTGGGGCCTGGACTTGACTCTGCCCATTGAGCTAGCCAGAACATCAAATATTTTGTTTAAGATATGCCTGGTGTAAGGTACTGAAAAATCTAGGAGTTGATAGGCTGCTAGCTGTGCAGACAACCAAAACAGTGCATCTATATCTTAATCTTAATTCTTTAAAAAGAGTGAGTTGGGGGTGATGGTGTGTTCTACACTTGTACCCCCACCAAGTTTATTGTCACTCAGGGGCGGACCTGGGCCCCAGGCACCCTAGGCCATGGCCTGGGGCGTGGGCCTGCTAGTACTGGAAACCTCCTTTATATATGCACCAGAAATGCCAGCCCATCATGCGTTGGCCCAAGGCATGTGGCTATGGCTCCTTCTCTTTCACATACCACAGTAGCCCATGCGAGAGGACAGCTCAGAATTTTAGCCCACAAACGTAACGATGAAAGCAAGAGATGGGCCAATATACATGTGGCATGTGTGAATATTGTCAACATTACTGTAACAAAAAGGAAATTAAGTACATGGCCATACAGCTAATGTTTAATATAAAACAATATTAGGACCTGTACGATTCAAAACTTTTTCTTTAGCTTATTCACAGGCTAGTAGATATTTAAACATATATGAGTAATGCATCAAAGGCACTCTAAAGACATGTTAAATGAAGAATTTTAATTGAATACACACTGCAGCTGAATGCAAATGGCATATAAAAGATTGCAGAACTACTCAAAGATGGAAAGATAATGGTACAAACTACTGAGATAGATGGTATATGAGAGAAGAGAATCTCGAACCTTTTTAAACACTGCATCTCTGATGCGGTCTAAAATTGCAGGGACTGAAACCATAAGAGTAGGCTTGAGTGCAGAAACATCTCCTTTTGTCCCCTTCTTTATTTTATTTGATGTATCTGTCATAGTCAGAGCTGAGCCATATCCAATGGCAGCACCAGAAGCTAACATGACAGTCTGGCCAAACAAAACAACAATATGTCATAGAAATATTCATTTCTTATTAATGGCATATCTCTGAATTGCAAAAGATGTCACCTCTGCTGCTAGTTCAAAGACATGAGCCAACGGAAGGTATGCCAGATAAACATCCCCCGTGCCAAGTTTTGGTATGATTGTCATGACCGCTGCAGTTGTGGCCACCATGTTTCCATGTGTAATCATTACACCCTATGTCAAAGGAAACCATTAAACTGGATTAGAAGAGGACACAGGAACTGGAAACTCAAAAGTGGTTGACATTGTGATAAATGGAAGTAGATAGCCATGGATCCGTAATGGATCATAATTCAAGTTTGCACAAACAAATATGTGTTGTGCTGATCATTTTGTCAAAAAGAAGACGAATGTGGTCACATTCATGAATAGTTAATTCATATATTTTATCTATATCTGTATTTCCTAATCCAAGGAATTTTGAGTTGTTTGTGCAAAATGATGTTCTCATTGTGAATTTCAAATTTTACCCTTTTTCACGTATCAAAATGCAAACGGTTTCTGAATTTAGATTTTTTTTTCTGAATACTATGGTCAACCTAGAGATCCAATGGTTATAGAGGGTCTTAATATTATATTGGAACAGTCCATGGATCTCTACATGACGGTGTGGGATGGATGAAGCAGTGATGGATTGTTTTGGTTCATCCTGTTCCCATCCCTGCCATCCTTCCACAATAAGCAAGTGGATAATTGCACTTGCAAAAATACCAGAAGGAAAAACCAACTTTCCTTGGGGAAGAGAGGAAAAGAGAGTATCAGGAAAGTGAATTCAATTTGTAGAAAGGATTTAATGTCCTGCTTCATTTCTCATCTGTAAAGTAAATGGGCATAACTGAAGATTATCATAACTCCTGATGTTGCCCTTAATTGTGGAGAGCATCAATTCAAAAGGAAGTTAATGGGCAAAATCTGTCCACTAGTATAATATGGTAACAGAGTATTGCACTTTTTTCAACGGAACATCTCACCCTTACTATCGGATCGTAATTCTCTATATCATACATCACTTAAGCTTTTGTTCAGTGAAAGTAACAGGATGGCAGGCTCATCATGTGTGTACACCTTCAGATGAAAGAAAAAAAAAAGGAGGAACAAAAAAGAATGACCCTGCTTGTGTTCTTATTTATTTTCATGAAAAAGAATAGATAACAACATACGACATAAAAGATCAGAACATCTTTGAGCACAAGTGTACCTTGGGAAGACCCGTACTTCCACTTGTATACATAATAACTGCAGTATCAGTGCTTGAAGGTAATCTTGCATCTGTATGTGATGCTTTACCCAATTCTTCAACTTCACCAAAAGATAATGTTGTCCAGTTCTTCATTTGATTGAGTACCTCAGCCTCTACAGGTTCATCCTCAATATAGATAACATGCTTCACACTCTGCAACTTGGAACTGATTGCAGGTAGCTTCTTAAGTTGCTTTGAATCACATATCAGAGTTGAAACCTGTGTCTGAAATTTAACACAGAAAACATGAGTTTCCCATCTACAAATAATGGTTGCTGTCATTTAACTCTTCTAAAGTGTAATTATCTTCTTATAGAGTATTTTTGTCAGCCTTGGGAAACAATTTACATGGTTATTGCTTGAATGTTCATACTGGTAAAGATTTCTCTCAAGAACAACCAACAGCTAATGAATATAGTTTAGGCAAGACAGGTAATAAACTGATAAAACAATGTAAACCAAAAAGACAAAATTAGTATCAAATCGACAACATGAACTACCATATGAGCGTCGGCATTACATTTCATCCACCAAACAGTTCGCCCAAAATCTTAAAAGTTGCTGAGCAAGGATGAATAACATATAAGGATGACACATACTTCAATAACAGATGTGTAAAATTACCCATTTATAAAGAAGAAGAAAAAAGAAACAGTAGGAATGTACTAGTTTCCCAAGTGGATAAATTATAAGAATGATACATAAATACTGCACAAAAAAGCCACATATGGGTTGTACCTCATTCAGTGAATGCACCAGTGCATCCTCACCAAGAGATGCATATATAGTTACAACTGTTAGATTTTGTCGAAAGCATCCCTGCCAAAATAAAATCAATTATTGTCATACAGGTCCATAAGTTCTCACAAATGTATATAGAAAGTCACACTATTTATTATAATCACCTGGGCAGCAATGACCCACTCAGTTCTTGTATCAGCAAATATTGCAGCACGACTATCTCGTTGGTGACCCAACTTGATGAGACCAGAAGCAAAATTACATGCACGATTAAATGCTTCTGCATAGGAATTCCATTCATATTCACCTAAATGCAATTTCTCAAACTTCCTGCCATCAGGTGACTCCACAAATTCTCTATTGATTAGTTTCCTTGTGCCAAGACACCTGTGTTGAGGGTACTTTTTGCTAGCCATCTCAAATAAAGCTGCCATTGTGGTGGCACCCTCCCATGGAACTTCAACTAAAGTGGAAAATCTACTGTTTCGCATGGCAAGTCCTGCCTCACCACCCACATCAGCTTGTACTGCTCTTTTCTTTCCCTTTTTGTTGAACATTGAAGAAAGCAAGATAGGAATAACTATAGCAATTAGAATAGCACCAATAATTCCAGGCAGACCATACTCTTTCACCAGTGGCACGTCACATGTGGCAATTCTTTGAAGAATTGGCATGTTTGAATTATCGCCAGTAATTTTTCCCATGATTTTAAGATTTCATCAACTGAAAGATTTTCACAAATTTCACTACAAGAAAGTTTAAAGCGTTAATAGACATCGTTAGTATGTTGCAAATAGTAATAATTAATATCTTCTCCAATTTTATAAATAATTGCCTTCAATAGAAGAAATGAGCATAACTAGATTAGTGTGGCATGGAGATTCCATACTACAGTAGCATTCTAGTTAACACTAGGCATCATGGCTAAATGAAAAATGCTAGCAACGAACAATGTTTAGAAGCATCGATATTGTTCTTCCAACTAACAATATTAAAAATGATTGTATGGTATAAACAGGTTCAGCAGCATGAATACAGCATATATTAGAAAGCCTTATTATGCAGAGCAAAAAAATGTAAAGTGCGGTAAAACAGTAAGTACTTGGTAGTTTTAAACTCTTTGAGCAAATAATATATCTACATCTCTAACAGCTGCTAAATGGTATTGCTCAGCCTCAGAGCACCACAGAAATTATGCCTCAGAGTACCACACAAATTATTTTATGATGACAGCAAAATTCCCAAAAGTCAACTTAAGTTGCTAAAAAGTACAATGAAATTGCTCGTGGATCCCGTAGTTGCCTACTTCTACAGTGTGAACGACTCCAAATTACAAGCTGGCTTGTGGAAGCAACAGCACTATCACAACAGGTTAACAGTCAAGATGATATGTAAGATTCAGCAGAAAGCAACGAAGTTGACCGAAATATTTTGTAAGTGGAGTAAGTATAGCAGGAATCTTATGACAAGTTGTAGAGAAGATAATAATTTCAATAAATATAGCATCCGTCTCTGGTTTGCTCAAAGGGCCAACATATTATGACAAGGTCCTTCGAAGTTGCAAGCAATTGGAAAGAGACAAGGATTTACATTTGAAAAAAAAAAGGATAACGTAATCTCACCTAAGAAACAAGGAGTAAGTACACAATCAGTTTCTGCATATTAGCAGCAGTAGGAGAGGAATAATTGAGTCTTGAGGGAGAACCATTAGATAGGGACATCAAAGGGTTAAAGTTATAATTATTCCTTACTATGTACAGCACCATAGTCTGTGGGATTAAAGGAAATTCTTACACCTAGAAGCACAATTCTTTGTCTCTGCGGAAAAAGGACTTCACAGCTCCAGGCACACAAAAAGGTTAAATCACACCACACGGTTGTGTTTTTGGAAGAAAAGAAGTTGGTTGAAGAGAGAACAAGATAAAAGATTAACTCGTTGCATTCATGAGACGAGAAAAACAAAAGAGGAAATTTTTCATTGTGCGGTGATCGCATCAGCTCCCGCATTGAACGGCCCCACGGGTGAACGAATCAAACCAAGCCGGATCATACTACTACTTTCGGAAACCATGATCAAAATAACACCCAAAATCATCTATATAAAAACAGAACTGACCCCGGCGAAATCCACGCTTGGAGTAGGCGACCCGGCCCGAGTAGCGGAGGGGGGGTGGAAGAGGAGGGTTACCTGCGACGGATCGAGAGGAGGGCGCCGGCGATCGGCTCCCGCCGTGGCCGGATCTGCGCTCGCTCGCTCGCGGCGCGCGGGGTTTGGCTCTCCTGGTAGGCTTTGTGTCTCTTGCTTTTGGTGGGGGGGGGGGGGGGGGGGGGGTTACCTTGCTTGCGCGTGCCGTTGTTGGTGGTTCCGCCACGGAGTGGGGGAGGAGAAAAGGAAGAAAGGAAAAAACAGAAAACGGAAGGCGTCGTGGGCCCCACGGCTGCCTGGCTCGACCGTCGAGATGAACGCGTCTGGTCGGGGTGACACGTGGCGTGATCGCCCTGGGTCACCGGGGCAGAGTGGGCAATGCTTCTAGAGAACAGGACAAGCGTTAAGGCACAAGCACGCCACCTCGACAGTAAGATATTTTTTTTGAAAAAGTTTCGAATTACCTATAACTATTGTAACGGTATAAATTACCCTAACAATTAAAAATCAGACATTCTTCACTTCTCAACTTTCATACCGAACGAATTACTCCGCTTTCGATTTCGAAACGGTTTTAATCCTACGTGACGTACACGTGACAGTTCAGTCAGCATAGAAAAGTAAAATATGATGGGGCCCACTTACCAGTTATGTCTCTTTGATGGTAAGACTTTTTTTAACACGACATAAGATAGCGATATGAAGTTGTAACTTTTGGCATTATCAGTTGGGTTAATAAGCCAAAAACAAAAGTCAAAATTCAAATTTTTAAAGTTAATTTTAAGATATTTTTTGTCGACGGGTTACCTTGCTTGCGCGTGCCGTTGTTGGTGGTTCCGCCACGGAGTGGGGGAGGAGAAAAGGAAGAAAGGAAAAAACAGAAAACGGAAGGCGTCGTGGGCCCCACGGCTGCCTGGCTCGACCGTCGAGATGAACGCGTCTGGTCGGGGTGACACGTGGCGTGATCGCCCTGGGTCACCGGGGCAGAGTGGGCAATGCTTCTAGAGAACAGGACAAGCGTTAAGGCACAAGCACGCCACCTCGACAGTAAGATATTTTTTTTGAAAAAGTTTCGAATTACCTATAACTATTGTAACGGTATAAATTACCCTAACAATTAAAAATCAGACATTCTTCACTTCTCAACTTTCATACCGAACGAATTACTCCGCTTTCGATTTCGAAACGGTTTTAATCCTACGTGACGTACACGTGACAGTTCAGTCAGCATAGAAAAGTAAAATATGATGGGGCCCACTTACCAGTTATGTCTCTTTGATGGTAAGACTTTTTTTAACACGACATAAGATAGCGATATGAAGTTGTAACTTTTGGCATTATCAGTTGGGTTAATAAGCCAAAAACAAAAGTCAAAATTCAAATTTTTAAAGTTAATTTTAAGATATTTTTTGTCGACGGGTTATATGTCGACCATGGTATTTGTAAAGTATGGGGATCGTTAGAACCAGGGTATACGGGAGAATGATTTTTATACATGTTCGGACCCCTTAACTGACAGGTAATAGCCCTATTCCTGTTGGCTGAAACCGGTGTTGTCTTTATATATCAGTATCACACGAGTACAATATTTGAGATGATGTAATCTACTCGACGTCGGCTTGGCGACATGGAGCTCGAACACGTAGTCGACGGCTAGTGTAGTTTTTTTTCTTGAATATAAACTTGGCGAGATTTGGAGGTAGCATTAAATCCCTCATGTTGGCCTTTATGGCTCCTACATTAGGTTTATCTAAATCTGTATTGGCTTGTATTCTGACTTGGCGCGTCTAAATCTGTCTAGACGTCCATTGGCCTCCCTCCTCTTCTCCTAGGGGTCTTGTACTTATACCCTCAGATGTCCTCTTGTCCAAGCAGAACTAGGGAGACAAGTATGGATACGATCCAAGTAGCCCCTGTAGTATCCAACTAGAACTTTGCTTCTCTTTCTTTATCCGGAACACCTTCTGTATATGAGGCATGATTTCGTATAAGGCTTGGTATATGATGGGTCCCACCGAGTCCAACCCAAGACTATTGGGTATGTCTTATTTATAACACTAACAGTAGCCCCCGACTTCAAAGCAAATAAACGAGTTGATGTTCTCCACCGAAGACCTTAGAACAATAGTTATCGAACTCACCTAACCATTCTCGGATAGCCAAGAAGGTGTGGAGTATACGACTAAGTTCCCTGCTCAGCCTTGACCGAGAACATAACCATCAGTTGAATTTGAATTAAAGTCAAAAGATACCATCTCGGGAGGCACACCATCACTTTATCTAATAACTCTTGTCGAACTCATCCGACCGTTCTCAAACAACCGAGCTGGTGCAGAGTACACGATAAGGTCCTTCTCTTCTCCTGAACCAAGAAGTCGACTTGAACTTGAATTCACTAATTCGGCATCCATCTAGTCAGAAATAAATTTCGACTACCATGTGCTCTAGGACAAGTATATGCATGTCAGGTGAGTACAAGAATTGTCGGTTTGAGCTTTATTGAGTCAAGACAAGATGCCGACTACTAGAAAGCCTCCAATTAGTCTCTTTTACTCAAGAAATGTAATTGCTCTGATATCTGATTTTCCTGAAATCAATTCTCAGAACAAATTGTTAGATAGAAAAGCCCCCGAGCGAAAGTTTGGGAGTAATATGATATAAATTGAAAATATTGAAAATAAATTATATGTATGTATTCCAATAAACGAGTACTCTCACCAGAGCTGCCCTTAGCTGAACGGAGTTAGATACTCTCCCTAGCCCCTAGCTGTTTTATGGAAAATTTTTCACAAAACCAGGTTGAATCTCATAACAAACTAAGGAGAAGAAGCGAATTCCTAGCCCCCAGCCGTGAAGTTGGCAAAACCAATTCTCGATTACACAGCTAGTTAATACGTTACAGTGGATACTCTAACATAACCAATTCTAACATGGTCGTTTGACCTTAGCATCTGACTAGCCCATAGTATCAAGCGTTCTCGGCTAAGGTGCTAAGACCTGGTGACTAGTCAGACTTAATGTAATAGGTCGATAAGAAACGACATTAACCAATAGAGATATGATAAAAGAGGATCAACAGATAAATATTGCACATTTGATTTGTATTAAAAATTTACATAGATTAATGCATGAAGATGGTACGATCGTTACACACACTGGTCGAGAAACCAGACGCATAGTCATACTCAACCACACGAAGAGATGGTGGGAGAATCGCTACAACGCTGGTCGAGAACCAGGTGTGTAGTCGTACTCGACCACTCGCAGAGGTGGTGGGAAAATCGCTACAACGCTGGTCGAGAAACAGGTGTGTAGTCGTACTCAACCACTCGCAGAGGTGGTGGAAAAATCGCTACAACGCTGGTCAAGGACCAGGTATGTAGTCGTACTCGACCACTCGCAGAGGTGCTGGGAGAATTGCTACAGCGCTAGTCGAGGACCAGGTGTGTAGTCATACTCGACCACTTGCAGAGGTGGTGGGAGAATCGCTACAGCGCTGGTCAAGGACCAGGTGTGTAGTCGTACTCGACCACTCGCAGAGGTGGTGGGAGAATCACTACAACGCTAGTCGAGGACCAGATGTATAGTCGTAGTCGACCACTCGTAGAGGTGGTGGGAGGATCGCTATAACTTCTGGCCAAGGACTAGGTGTAGTCGTTCTCGACCACTCGTAGAAAACTTGTAGAGTTGGTGAGATCACTATAATGATGGTTGAGACCCAGGTGTGTAGTCGTACTCGACCACACTCGTAGAATATTTGTAGAGTTAGTGAAATCGCTATCATGCTGGTCGAGAACCAGGTACGTAGTCATACTTGACCACTCGTAGAGGTGGTGGGAGAATCACTACCACGTTGGTCGAGGACAAGGTATATAGTCATACTCGATCACTCATAGAGGCGGTGGGAGGATCGCTACAACCGCTGACCAAGGACCAGGTGTAGTCGTTCTCAACCACTCATAGAAGACTTGTAGAGTTGGTGAGATCGCTACAATGCTGGTTGAGAATCAGGTGTGTAGTCGTACTCGACCACTTGTAAAATATTTGTAGGTAGTCGTACTCGACCACTCGTAGAAGATTTGGAGAGTTAGAGAGATTGCTACCACGCTGGTCGAGGACCAGGTGTAGTCGTACCTCGACCACTCATAGAAGATTTGGAAAAGTGGTGGGATCGCTATCACGCTAGTCAAGGACCAGGTGTATTCATATCTCGACCACTCGTAAAAGATTTAGAGAAGTGGTGGGATCGCTACTACGCTGGTCGAGGACCAGGTGTGTAGTCGTACTCGACTACTCGTAGAAGATTTGGAGAGTTGGTGAGATCGCTACCACGCTGCTCGAGGACCAGGTGTAGTTGTACCTCGACGACTCGTAGAAGATTCGGAGAAGTGGTGGGATCGCTATCACATTGGTCGAGGACCAAGTGTAGTCGTACCTCGGCCACTCGTAGAAGATTCGGAGAAGTGGTGAGATCGCTACCACGCTGGTCAAGGACCAGGTGTAGTCGTACCTCGACCACTCATAGAAAATTCGGAGAAGTGGTGGGATCGCTACCTATTAATGCCAAAATTTTGTAAGATTCTTTAATGGATTTGGTTAAGGAAAGAACACAAACAGCCGATGGAAAGCTTATCCAAAAGAGAGCGAGTTCACGAAGGAATCGTGAAGACCACGGCATGACAGCTTAATTTATCTATTAATTAGTCAAGATTTATCATTAGGAAGTTTTGTTTAGTGTCCGATCAGAACTTATGTTTTTCCTTTTATCGTTAGGAAAGTTTATGTCATGTCCGATTAGGACTCATATCGGCCTATGGGTATAAATATGTATACCTGGAGTCCTTGTAATCTATCTTCATAGATCAATACAACTACTCTCGGTGCATTGCCACTCTCTTTTCCGAGGTTTTTACTACCAGCGAAACTTGGCACCTGACGCGGGGCTGCATCGGTTTCAATCTCCGGTAAATGGGTAAGCTTAAGTTCCGCCGGCCCTTGCAATTGTGTCAACTATATTGGTGTTGTTCAAGGCTGCATCGCTTTGATCTCTTAGATTGCTCTAGTTCAATCGGTATCTTTGCCTACTTGATATCTCAATTCTATCTTTAATTGCATTGTGTTTAAAGACGCATCTGTTTAGTTAGGTCTGATCTTCTGGCTTAGTCAATATATCTCTACAATCACAATATTGTTTTAGATAAATTCATTATATCCATCACATTAGACAGATTTATCGGATCATTGAGTATTAGATTTTTATATACAATCTCGTGCTCCATCGGTTAGGTTTGACCTACTAGATTGATGTTGATAATCTAAATCTTGTTAAGCCAATAGGTTTTACTGTCTTAGTTAAATTTAATGCATGACCACTTTGATTGGTGTCATATCGACTTGCTTAAATCTATCAAGCAATTATCAACCTTATACTGCATCGATTGGGTTCGACCTATAGAGTTGTGATTGTAAGTTAGATTTATTTAAGCAGTAGGCATCAATCATTGTTTCATCGGGGTTTCAGCCAATGAGTTATCTAAATGTTGCATCGGCTTATAAGGATTATATACAAGCTGGTTTTAACCGATTGTAGCAAAGGTTTCATTGATTACTTAATCATTTAGGATTTAATAACATTGAACTTTCAGCTAATGTATGTTTTAACCATCGAGCCTACATCTAATATTCTATATCAATATCGGCCGATTTGGTTTGTTGGATATTTGCTTCATTATATCTATATCGGCTAACTGGTTCATTGGATATCTACTTTGTCACATTTATATTGGCCGATTGGTTCATCCAAATGTCAAAATCTGTATCGGACATATAGTTGATTGGTCAAAACCCTATCGACATCGGCTAATATCTTTACATCGGTTTATGGGCCAGTCGGCTTTTCGGTCATCAACATATTTATCCATCTTGTTAGTTGCAGAATCAAACTGACTGGCACACTTGCATCTCATTAATATTTTAGGACCTGCACTGGAGCTAAGCAGATCTCCCATGGCATTGTGTTTGTCGACATAGTTCGTGTCAACACAGATTTGGCATTATCGAATGGGCACAAATTTTTTGTCAACACTACCACACTAGTCGAGGACCAGTTATAGTCGTATCTCGATGACTCGTAAAAGATTTGTAGAGTTAGCGAGATCGCTACCACGCTGATCGAGAACCAAGTGGGTAGTCATACTGCACCACTCGTACAAGATTTTTAGAGTTAGTGAGAACGCTATCATGCTGGTTGAGAACCAGATGTGTAGTCGTACTCAACCACTCACAGAGGTGATAGGAGGATCGCTACAACATTGGTCGAGAACTAGGTGTAGTCATACCTTAACCACCTTTAGGGGCGCTTGAGTTGGTTATCACATGTGTTTCTCATGTGATCAGCATGATTTCACATACCCAACTTATAAACATATCGGGCGTCCGTTCGCAACCAAACCGGGTGATCAAGCCAACAATGTTTGCGAGTAGATTGCACGTGGCAACCTTTTTCACAAATAGACCGAGTCGTGACTGGTACTAGATGTGAGATAAGCTGCCGGTTTTTTGGTAGGTTTGGTCTGACAACTCCTCGTTTGTTCGAGAACGTTCTCGACAATAGGGTGTATTCGATCTCTGCCTACTAGAGTGCTCAATTATTCCTAAAAATATTTTCTAAAAGGCAAGATATATAGCAAAGAATACCGAATACATACTCAAAAAATTGTATAAATCTTCTAGTATTGTTAGAATATAATGAGCATATTTAGATTGACTATCGTGTACTATATATACCGCAAATAAGCGTGATTTATACAAAAAAAATAGAGCAAGCCCACAGTATTAGACCGTAGTCGGTCCAATATAGAAAACGCTCACACAACATATATTATATAAAAAACATGCTCTAGGTAAACATAATAAATTATGGATCTAGAAATAGGTACGTTAAATTGTAAGAAATATTGCGTACCTTTGTAGATACATATCAGATGTATCTACAAAATCAGTAGATTGATTTAAAAAATCAATATACTAATTACTTTGATTAGTGATACTAACCAACTCAGAAGTAGTCGACTCGAATTGAAGCCTCGTGGTCGATGGTATTGAACTGTTGTTTTCCACGGTGACGATGTTTTTGAAGCTTGGCTGATCTTGATAGATTGATTTGTTGGTGGCGATGATTCCGATCTAGTCGGGGAACATACTTTGGTCGAGTCAGATCTCCCAGGGCTGAAGTCATCGAAGTATCCCTCATCGAAAAAGCCATAGGGCAATATCTTGATGATGATTGAGATGACGAGGATCCCGATCTATAGAAAAACACACTCCGGTTGGGTCGTATCTCCCAAAACCGAAGTCATCGAAGTGTTTTGTTGTCGGAAAATCCATCTTTTGAACCCATCTCGTCGAAACCTTGAAGCACCAAGTCCCCTATCTGACGCGCCACTGTCGACGGGCTATATGCCGACCACAGTATTTGTAGAGTAGGGGGATTGTTGGAACTAGGGTATACGCAAGATTGAGGTAAAAAGACGGGACACAGGGATTTTTATACAAGTTCGGGCCCCTTAACTGACAGATAATAACCCTACTCCTGTTGGCTGAAGCCGGTGTTGCTTTTATATATCAGTATCACACGAGTACAATATTTGGGATGATCTAATCTAGTTGACATTGGCTTGACGATATGAAGCTCGAACACCTAGTCGACGGCTTGACGACCTTTAAAATAGCGCTAGATCCCTCATGTCGGTCTTTGTGGCTTCTACATTATATTTGTCTAGGTTTGTATTGGTTTGTATTCTGACTTGACGCGTCTAAATCTGGCTAGACGTTCATTGGCCTCCCTCCTCTTCTCTTAAAGGGTCTTGTACTTATACCCTTAGATGTCTCATTGTCCAAGCCGAACTAGGGAGACAAGTATGGATACAATCCAAGTAGCCCTTGTAGTATCCAACTAGAAGTCTGTTTCTCTTTCCTTATCCGAAACACCTTTCGTATATAAAGGATGTTTATGTATAAGGCTTGATATGTGGTGGGCCCTGCCGAGCCCAACCCAAAACTATTAGGTATGTCTTATCTATAACACTAACATTTTTAACTTAGTTTTTTTAGCATTGCTAAGAATAAATATATAAACATTTTACCTATAAATAAATTTTTATTTTCTAATAAGTCGTTTTGGCTTATTAGAGAATATGGACAACTGATTAAACCATTTGATTAGGAGAAAAGGTATTATGGACAGAGGAAGTACTAATTAGTAAACACTACTGTCTCCATTTTATATTATAAGTCATTTTAAATTTTTCTAAAGTCAATTTTTTTAGTTTTGATTAAGTTTATAAAAAAATAGAGCAATACTTGATCAAGTTTTTTAAAAAATAACTAAAAAATTTAAAGCCACTTATAATATAAAAAGAAGGGAGTACATTAGATACTTCTTTTCTACCTATGTTACAACCTTGATTTGATTAGGGCAAAACAATATTTTTTAGAGCAGCTCCAGTATGAACCAAAAATCGATTTTAACACTCAAAAACCGAATCGTATACACTATGGGGAGCGTATTGATGGTGTTAGATGAAAAAGCGACTTCAAACAAGTGGTCAAACACAGATGATAATTAAACAAAGTATTTGTTGTTGCGTGGTGTGAGAGCGACGGGAAACGTGAGATTGAGTTTTTTTTTCTTCGTGGGTCTCACAAAACCGGTTTTCACACTACTAATAATGAACCAAAGCTTTATTCGACTTCCGTGAACCGGATTAAGAGAACCAACACTACAGCTGCCCTTAACCATGAAAGTTTCCATCATGTTTCCCTTTGGGTGACTTATTCGCCTCGTCACCACGGCTTCTAAAGCCTAGCTCACCGTCGCATTCCTCCCACATCGCTCCTGGTCTACCATCATGAAGTTCTAACTCATGTGAGCACCACAACCACTCCACCCATGTGCGAGGGGACCTGCTCACCAGCTCTAAGTGAAAAGGGAGGGAGAGGTTAAAGAAGAAGAAGCGAGCCCACCCTCCATTAGCATTGGGGCTATGCTTAACCTCCATGCCTTCATCCTTAGAGTCTTTTTTTCTAATTAAAATAAAGGTTCTATCTCGATTTTCGTTAACACGATTTTCAAACTAATAAACGGCACATTTCGTATCAAAACTTTGTATATATAGAAGTTACTCTAAGATATCATATAAATCTATTTTTAAGTTTAAAATTATTAAAACTTAATTAGTTATAAGCTAATAACTTTCTCGTTTGTTAGTCTGTATTTAATTTTTGAGAGAATCCATTATATGCCATTAAGTTTGCCACTGATTGATTTGTCACTGACTTTGTCACGTTCTACAATATGCCATCGACTTTTGCTTAATTTCTACGATTTATCATCGCTGTCCGGTTAGCCTCCGTTAGACCTGTACAATTTTGTCTAAATGACTGAAATACCCCTAGAACAAAAACTTTCAAAATTTGAATAAAAATTCTGAAATATCAAATTTTAAGTTTTTGCCAAATTTTGGATGTATATAATCTTATGTTTATAATATGATATTTCGTAATTTTTGTTCAAATTTTGTAAGTTTTTGCCCCAGGGATATTTTGGTCATTTGAACAAAATTGTATAGTGCTAACGAAGGCTAATCGGACGATGATGGTAAATCATAGAAGTTAAACAAAAGTCGATGGCATATTGTAGAACGTGACAAAATCAGTGATAAATCGTAGACCTGTGATAAACTCAACGACATATAATGAATTCTCTTTTAATATTTTATCTTCAGTTAACTCGAACGGACCTTAGTCATAAAACGAAGCAAGGTCAAGATGGTAGCAGGGAGTTGACAAGTGGACTATTAATAACGAGGATGGAGGGAATATTATGCGTACCTGGTCAGTCATCAGAAGAAATTTGTCACGAGTGGAATACTTAACGTACACGTATTTTTCTATCTTTATACGCGCATTACTTGGGCCATCAAATGCGGCAAATCATTCTGGATCTGCCCAATTTCTGGGCCCAATGTATTTCGCTTATCTAGGTTGTGTAGGATAGCCCATTTGCTAATTAAGCTGCT